>JBAMCK010000067.1:0-74900 GCA_037075185.1 Drosophila pseudotalamancana | reverse complement strand
CACTTGTACTTCGTTCAGTTACATTACTTATTAGATAGAATATGGCGTGACAATTCGAAACATAGCAAGAACAACAATAATAATAACAACACCAACATATGCATATTAGTAACATTAATTGTTACTGCTTTATTAAGAATACCGTACACCTGATGATGGTCACGTTATATACCTCAAATGTATGTACAGATATTATTTTCATAAATTTTTTTTACTTTGCCAGAGAATAACTCGCCACCGAGATGATATTCATAGAAGTGTAGAATATTATATATATATATATATATATATATATATGTATGTTTATATATATATATATATTTTAATTTTCTTTTAAATAGTAACCCTTACATAATTTACTATGACAATTCCAGTTCCCCGTGCTTGTTATAAGAAAGTAAACTAATACAAATAAACTTTTAGAAAAGTGATACTTTGTTTTTAGTGTATTCGATGTGTACGTTCTGATAGGGGCTCAGGTCCAAGGTCGGTTCTGTATATAAACATTTTTTAAGCTCCTTAAATTGAAATCCTCTCCCACACTATTTGAAAAAAAATCGAAACAAACTATAAAATAAAAACAGTCTTTGGTTTACATATATGTATATGTAAGTGTGAATTACAATATCAATAATATGGTAGCTAATAAGGTATTTTTTTTATTTAATTTTTTTCTATGAATTTACACAATCCTGTAAAAATAGTTAAAAATAAATATAATTTAGCTAGATGTACGCTTATGAAGGCAAATTTTAAAGATTTTCTTATGTTTAATTTACGTCTGTTTCAGAAAAACAAACAAAATTATAATTTTTTCATTATAATTTTGATAGCATTTAGAAAAACTATTTCAGTAGAATCACCAGTATATAAAAAAAAAAAATGTATACCCGCCTGCTCCATTATCAACGTTGCCGATGATCAAGGCAAAACCCCGGATTTAATCGATTAGAACGAGATGGAGCTATGTGATGCTGGATAGTCGATTCATTTTTAACTGTACCGTTACATGGGACTTAAGATCTTGGACAGCATTCAAAACATTCAGGAATAAAACATTTGATACTATATTTATCTTCTTGCTATATGGACCTTAGGGTATAAAACTTAAAATACAATTTTAAATAAATGGTGCGACAAGGAAAACAATATAAAATAGACAAACCCATGGATAATTTTTACAATGGTTTAACAGAACTAAAAAGGATTTATAAAAGCGATTAAATTATAAAGGTTAATCTCGTTTTTTTTTTCTAGCAGCAATGAAGACTTATCAATTCTATCTTGCTCCCAATGTGATAGACGCTAACAAAGCAAAAGTCATTAGATTTAAGCTGTTTTTTTTCACGAATTTTTTTTAGCGTACTAAAGTATAAAACTATTTTAAAGGTTTGGGAAATACTGTTGGTAAGTATTTTGTTTTAAATAACATTGCTTGAAGAACGCTTTTAATGTGATTAACTTTATTAATATCTTCGGAGGTTTCGTTCATGGCTGAAGCGATCAACCCAATTTGAATTTCAGAATCTGTTGGCCCAATGAACTTTATCTGAAAAATATGTATATTATGAAAATGATTTTTAAATAAAATGAATAAAACACATTTAAATAATCGTGGTTTAGTTTCCTTATTTATTTCACGACTTTATGTTTCATGTATTACAATCGTAGTATTTGTTTTATTTTAGTGTTTCTGTTTCTGTTTGTTTCTCCTGTTAGACGTTCGCTTTATTCGCGGCTTACATGCTAAATTTGTGTATACCACAGTCTCTAAGACGCAAACTGTTTTTGTTTATTGTTTTAAAAGAAGTAATATATGGGAAATTTACTTTGTTTTGCTTGTGTGTGTATTTGTTGGGAAGGAGGGGGGAAGCGCAGCGTAATGAGATTGAAAACGAAAAAGAAACTTTTAATGCTAAGATCAGTATTAAGATGCGTCGGCCATTTGTAGTCCATGCATTAGTATTAATAATAAATAAATTATTTAAAAAAAAGAAGTTGAAGGAAACTAGCTTAGTTAATGATAATGTGGGGTATTACTCGCTTCACATCTCTATTTCTACATCCAGAGCTCGCCGTCACAAATCTCAATAGCCATCTTCTTCCGGAAATATTCCATGTGCTCCTGCGAGAAATTAAGCGGCTTATTGCGAGTTATATATTCGGCAAACATGCAACTAAAGACACCGCAATCGCTGCCATTCGTCTGATGGGGCACATTTTGGGCATTTTCGATTTTAAAGTCACTGGTGTCGTAGGGCTTCTTGCGTTTGTCCAGCGACTCTTCCAGCAAGTAATTCTCTAGGGCGATCAACACCTCTGAATTTGGCTTGCCCATTGAGTCATAATAGCGAATCGTTTTGTTCTTCATGTGGATAATGGCCATGCACCAATGCACGTTGCTGACGTGCACTGGCACTGGAATTATATCTTTACTAAATATATCAACCTTCCGAGTCCAGCGTTTCACATTGCTGTAACCGCCCTGCAACAAGCGCGGCACAAAGAATGTATTCATAGCATAAACACTTGGTAGCTTTCCCTCCTTCCGCTGCGATCGGTCAGTTAATAGGTTCATATAGAAATTAATAACTTCGTCGTTCAGCCAGGAACTTCCTGCCAGTGTGCGAATATCATTCCGAGTAATGCTGAGACTGAACTTGGTGATAAGTATCTGACAAGAATATACGAATATATTAACAAAACATGTATAAAAGTGAAAATAAATAAAAAATATGATTTACCTGGTCGGGCTTGCCGAAAACCAGCTCATTGTAGCGCTGCTGATGGGCATCGGTGAATGGAATAAATTCTGGCTCGCTATCCTCCTCTAGTGGATATTTTTCCAATACAAATAACGTGTGACTCAAGAAACGTCGCTTCGATAAACTTTCGCGCAATCCTTGTTCGAACGTTCGGCGTTCCTCTGTTGTCTTTTCCGCTCTGTGAAATAGTTATATATTATTAAACCTACAATTCTTAAATTTTAAATTTAATTTTAAGCATGGGACCGAATCGAAATTTAAAAGCCGAAAAATAAAAAATTACTGAATAACATTACAACAATTAAAACGTTACCGGCACCTAAGTAGGTTGATATAGTTTATAAACTTTATAGGGATTTATCTTAAAACACATAAATGACTTACTCCTTGATTACTAGATTCCTTGTATGGTTCACCTCCTGTTTTATACGAGCACATTTCTTGTTAAAGAACACTGAATAGTTGTCAGCAAAATATATGGATTTACTGTGTTGTAGCTGGAGTGCTTTAGTCCGTGATATTGAAACTTCTGATGATGGCGGCGGCATCGTTTGTGTTCTTAAAACAAACCAAAAATTAAACCAAAGTGTTATTTTTTATCGATAGCTTTTCTTAATATGAAAAATATAAAGAAGAATGGAATTTTGTGGAACTTAATGATAGAGAAAACTCACTTATTCGCATGCGTAACTTTATCTTCGTCTCTGCTTTCATTGACCACAGGTTTTTCGACTCGCGTCTTGGCAGGCAAGCTGTCCAGTTCGTAACATTGCATTAGAGCTGGCGGCGGTTTCTTGGCTATTGAAATTGGATGATGTTGTTTTTGCTGCTTCGAATCGAAATCTAACAACTTGGCGTACTCGGACCGCGTTGGCACACCGGACTCTGCTTTGCTGTGTATAATACCCTCCAGCCAGGTGCTGTTATTCAGGGTGATGGGTTGCAGGGGCGGAGGTGGTGGTGGCTTCTCATTGTCACCAGCTATCCCGGAACGGCGTGCACTGTCGTGCTCGTGAAGAGTCAGATTATTGATCAGGTTGATGTACTGGTTGTGCTCATTGCGTTGTTCTTCCAATACCATTATATTGTCCCTGCTCGTGCCCGATTCATATAAATTGCTACTATGTCCATTTAAGCGCGCCTCGGATGAGGAGATACTACTAGCGGGACGTTGATAGTTCATATCAGTTAAATAACCATTTGCGCCGAAACGCAATGCATCGGAGTACAACAAATTTGGTCTTCTCGATGACGTGCTGCGTCCAAATTCATCCTGACGCAGGATTGGTTGCGCGTTCGAGACGAGACGATCAGCAAATGTTTGGTATATGTTGCTTTCATTATGCAGCTGCTCCTCAGAGTCGGACAAATCAACCGATATAGCTTGTGTATTGCGTACCCGGACTTGCCGCGTCGGCGGCGTGCAGAACATAGAGAGCCGCTTCTGCGACTGGTAGGCATTGTGATTGCTGTTGTTTTCCTGGTCCTTGCGATGGTCAGTGCTTGCCATGTGGCAGTAATCATCAGCTGTACAAATAAAAAGTTTTAATTAATTGTCGTTTCGTATAATTTTTAGAAGAGGAAAGTACTAATAGAAATTTATTAAGCACGAATACATCTGGTCCCATTAAATAT
Source organism: Drosophila pseudotalamancana (assembly GCA_037075185.1). Lineage (NCBI taxonomy): Eukaryota > Metazoa > Arthropoda > Insecta > Diptera > Drosophilidae > Drosophila > Drosophila pseudotalamancana. The sequence continues at coordinate 70,500 of JBAMCK010000067.1, read as the reverse complement.
TGTTTGTCCTAGCAGCGCCATATATATGTTGATAAAACATTTATTTCCTACTACTACTTGAATTTCCTGTCTACACGATATATTCAACTGTCCTAATTTATTTGACTGTTCTCATTTTCAATATATTTTAATGGCTTTTAATATAAAATAATATATTGAATGGATACTTTGTAATCATCAGTATTACTTTGCCTCTAAACTGTGATTTGTCCCCATCCTTACCTTCATTCGGCATAAATTTGGGAAATGTATTATCCACACGACGATATTTAATCGGACGTGGAGCTGCGGCGTCACTGGGCAAGCTTTGACGGCTAAAATAAAATGTAGATTTAAATGTAAGTTACGCATTTACTATTTATTGGTAATTGATTGAATGTTTTACCTGCGTTTGCGATTGATTTCAGCTTCGTCGCTTTCAGTATTGGGTGGTGGCTTGTTGTTGTTGCGGCCGCCAAGCAGGAACCAGTGACGTATCCAGTTAAATAGATCAAAGCCCATCGGATCGAGGTTTGGGTTTTGTGTGCGTGTTTGACTTTCGATTTTAGACGATAAAGCGTTTATTTTAGAATCAATCTCATGCAGCAATGCAGTGGTATCCGATTCAATCGTTGTTTCTGGTGCAATTGATATCCTTAACAGATAGTTGCGCACATCGTTTAGTTTACGCTGAAGGAGCAGAACACCCCACAGAGTGTCCAGCTGCCGATTGTTGCAGGTGTCACCAATGAAATCCAAGGTACGTTGAACGACTTCCAAGCGCGGATCCGGTTCCGAATTAATTTCCGTAGTTGTTGTCGTCGTCCTCGTCGTCAAAGAAAAATCCTCAGGTTCCGATACAATCTGGAGTTCGTTTGGAAGCTGCTGTTGCTTCGGTGCGGGATGAAAACTGGAATCGTTTATGGGATCGAATGTAGGTAGAAGTTCAGCGCCATTTGTCAAAGATGAGGTATCCCAATCGATCGGCAGCCCAACACCGTTCGATAAGAACGCGTGCTCTGGATACCAGTTGGCTCCTTTGGCCGCCACAATTGCTTGACTGGTAAGTATATTGAATGCTTCGCGCACACTGCATACAGTGTGCAATGCTTGGTAATCTGCAAGTGTCATATATCAAAAGAACCAATGATTAACTGTCAGTTTTCATCTGTCACCTGAACATGGCTGCCATGCGTTGTCTGTGGCTGAGCCCCTGGTCAGCAGAAATTTTGCGCGCCGCTTTTGCATCAGCCACATTATTGCAATAGAAAATGAACAAAGCGAACCCGAAATGCATTTAAGCCGGACAACGAAAACGATTGCGAAACACAAATAAATAAGCTTCTCAGCATTGAAAATGCAATGTTCACTTTTTTATTAAATTGCTTACACTTTAAAAATAAGTTTAATTTTAATGCCGGCTGATGCTATTTTGACGACGCTCAAAAAGTAGCTTCGCGATTTTAAACGCACTTTGAGTCGGATATATACGCAACTCAGGTTTCACTGTTGTTGGAGTATTGACTTACCAGTGTTTTGTTGGTATAATTATACGCAGAATTAAGAAAAAGTTAAAACTTTTCCAGAATCAAAACTTAATTGTCCAAAAATTTAGCGTGCTGACAGACAAACCGACTTATCGACAAAGCAACCACATCAACACATAAGTAAAAATACCAAAAACTACCAAAAAATACTAAACACAAATTAAAATCCGTTTCTTAGTCGTGGCAAAAGTTATAATTGAAGAATTTTCTATTTAGGGATTTTATTAAATTTACATTAAATATTTTTGCATTCGGTTTTATTCAATATTCATATTAAAAATACGATGTTTATTGCAAAAGAGTATTAAGTGAAATGCATTTTGCAGCACTTATCGCATTTTCCAACACTCACCGATACTCGATAGATCGATATTTTTACACATATGTTCCGCCTAAAATTTAAATAACTTCCGCCATTTTATTTATTAAATTGACTATGCTACGGCTTACATAGTAGCGTATATGTTTATTATTTGAAATCCCCAAATGCTACGTTCAGACAAAACACAGTATAATGCACACCACTGTTAATCCTTGCTCTGGCAACAAAAAAATAAGAAATTCCACAGCAGTGTTGCAGAACCATACAAAGCACCCGCGAAACCCACCGTTGCTTGAAATGAGTAGTGAACCACGACCCAGTGGGCGAGAGCGCCCCAGACGAGTATCAGCAGGCCATTGGTGAAGTGCACTGGCCGGCGAATGGCCGTCCAATTGGCGCGCGTCATGCCCAACTGGAACACCATCTCTTGCAGAAAGGCGGTCACCACCTGGCCGAAGCCCAATAGCACAGCCGAAACGCTCAGCAGTAGCTTTGATGTGGAGAAGCTAATAACTATGAAGTTATGTATGACAATTAGTAGCTGAAACAGATGTTTGGATTAAAATGCTTACAAATTAACGCCAGGCACTTGCAGATGCTGCCGAATGTGTACCACTGGAGCTTTCGTTTGTAAAGGCTGGAGCCAAAGCGCGGCGTCATTAGCGAGAAGCACATCCAAGGAAAGGCGAGGAGTGAGAAGAGAAATGGTATTTCAGCATTTTTTAGTGCATGATGGCTAACTGCTAGTCCGGGTAGCACAGTGAGGCACATCACGTAACTGAAGATGTCCGCCGAGATGAGCAGCGTGGTGGCATACAGCTGCGGCACCAGCAGCGCCTGCTGCAGCGGCATGACAATCTTATCCAGCAGATTCCACCACAAATGCGACGTAACCGCCCGTGACATGCGGCGTATGCGATGCTGCCAGCAAGTGAAATGGTCAAAAATGATCTATTAAGATGCCTAACAGAGTTGTCCCTGCTTACCAAATTCGCATATGCCTCGGGCAATGGGGATGAGCCGCCTGTGCCAACGGCGTTAAGCGGATTCTGTGAATAGATTCGACCATTTGAATGTGACTTGTGCAGCATTTGCGACTGCGATATGCTGTAGTTGTCGATGGTCGCATTGCTGGAGCGCATTATGGACATGGTCTCATCCTCTTCGGGTATTATTTCCATAATTTCCACGCCATTGGGATTAACGTAGGTGACATATGACTCATCCGTGGCGAGCATGTAGTTGCTGTGCGTGTCCACGACGGCAGCAGCGACAGCTGACGCAGGCGCTGTGCTGGTGATCTCGGTAGCCGGATTACGCCATGATATTGGCGTCTCCAGCCCGTCCATTTGATCGGCTACAAAAATCGCCGCCAGTGCGGCTCGTAATGGCAGTGCGCCAAACCCAGTTTCAGCCTTGATCACTGAGATCCGCTTGGTGGTAAATGCATCCTGCCGATGCTTGGTAATGATCAGGCCAAGTGGTATCAGATTCACCAGCATTGCCGACATCAGTACAATCGATTGTGCTGTGCCGTACAGAGTGCGCAGGCTGGTGAACACGAATGACAGAAATAGCTGGCAAAACGCCTCGCCGCAGAGATGAATCGTTCGCCGGACGTATTTGTCCTCGCGCGGACGCACTGCTTCCAGTATAACATGCGTTTTCCACAGATACAGGCTGGAGCCAATACCTAATGGGCCACTGAGATTTTCAACGGATGGGCTAGAGTCAGTGTTAACTGTTTCGCTTACCCGCAAAACAGCCGTAGAAGACAATGGCCACGGTTTGCGTTGTCGTGCTTACAACCACCCAGGCGGATGAAAAGAATATGCCACTGATCATAAGCGAGAGGCAGGCTATCAATGTGGCCAGCAGGAAGATTCGCCTGTATTGAACTGTTTCGCGTGCCCGACCATTATACTCTGTGTCCAGGTGCTCCATAATGGAGCGGGAGAGCTCGCCGGTAGCCTGATAGACGATGGCTGGCCATATGCGTAGCACCAGGTCCTTGTCCGATTCCACAACGTTGCCGTACAAGTACGCTGGCGTTGCCAGAAAGGCCTGGAAAGAGTATCAGTCCAGAGGATATAATAATCAAAGAAGAGAGAACCGGGCTAAGTGCAAGTAAATAACAATTAGAAGAGCAACAGAGCGAGAGAGAGTGAGAGAGAGAGAGAGAGAGAGAGAGAGAGAGAGGGAGAGCTATTTAGCTGATATTTACGTGTATGGCAAAGCCGCAGAGCATGTACTTCTGTTGAATGTGTTTCTTGACCACCCGTCGCCGTTGCACTCCGGCGGTGGCGCGGGCGGTGGTGCGACGTACGGGTGGACCAGCAACGGCTACTGGAACCACAGCTGCTGTTGCCATTGGCATTGTACTCATACCCGCCGCTGGTTTTTATTCCTTTTGTTCCTGTTCCCTGCTCTACTGCTTATGGAGATGCGCCTCGCCTGCGGATGATCCCAATCCGTTTGCTTTTCGTGTGGAATTTGTGTACTGGTACTGTGTGAGGCGCGTCGTCTGGGCGTTAGCATTCATCATTTACCAAACCAAAACCCGTTTAGATAATGGCAAAAAAAAAAAATAAATTGTGATAATAATCACGCTTATCACATTGAAGATATCTCCACATACAAACACCCACAGACGGTTGCACAAACTGTGTGCATGGTTCTGCTTGTGTCTGTATGTGTGCGTGTGTGCGTGTGTGTGCGTGTGTGTGTGTGTGTGTGTGCGTGTGCGTGCGTGGGTGTGGGTGTGTGTGAATATGTGTTTGAGATTAACGTCACATACATATGTATGTAAAAAAGTTTCGTCTTTGTTGACGTTGTTGGCTTTAGCTTTCCTGCAGCTCCAGCTCCACCACCAGCTCCACCACCAGCTCCAGCACCAGCACCATCACCAGCCACTGAACGCCAGCAGAGGATTATGTTTATGGTCACACGCCAACTGATCAGAAATCGCACTCTGATAACGCGCAGCATACGATCCGTAAACATGAAACATTTCGAGCGATACAAGTTAATCTATTGAGTGCAGAGATTTTAGCAATTGTGTAATCGCGCATATTGAAATGTTTGTCTAGTAGAATGATTCAGAAAAAGACAATGATTGAATGTGTTAGGTAGAGCTGTCGGACCACCAGATAAAAATGTTATAATATGCCTGTTGGATCGGAAATGCGTCACGATCTAGATTTCATTATTTCACAATAAGTAATTGTAATAAGATTAGGCTTAAAAAGTTTGATTTTACTGATTAAGATGAAGAAATATTTGTTTATTTAGCATATTGTATAACATCTATATAGATAGATAATTATGTAATATATTGATATCATATGTAAACATTACTGAAAAGTATTATTTTAACCTTGAACATTAACAATTTGAACAATTTGTAGGACATAATAAATTAAAAAAAAAAAAAGGATATGCCAAAAGTAAATTTATTTGCCTTTCAAACATGTTTTGAAAATTGCTCAAATTGCATCGTTTAGTGGAAAATAAAAGTTAAAAAAGATGTACGCAATTGTGATTCAGGCTTCTCCTTATCACTCTGCTAGGCATATGGCAATGCCCACATACTTATAAATAACGGGGAAGAGCGGGGAGGTGAGAGATACCCGTCATGTCCAATCGGGGCCCAGCCAAATTCAGATTCTTCAGCCTCATATCAACTGTCGCTTGACCTCCTATCGCGCTTATCAAGACAATATCTTTACACACTTCCGTTTCACATCCGCGGACAGAGGAATGGGCGCACTGGGCGTGGCAGCTGCCTATTCGCACAGCTGATTTTATGGGTTTACAACTGTATTTTGCCATGGTTGGTGACGCTAAAGCAACGTTTTATTTGCGCTATATACTAAAGTCAGCCTGAAGCTAGAGATAGGGCCATCTTCGTAATTAGGTGCTAGGGTTGATAAGCTCCAGCATCCGGCGAAAAGATTCTGCTATAAAATAGGGTGTGGGTAAACCAACTAGCTCATACAACGATCGACCGAAGTTAGCCATAGGCAACACGATGACGACGACAACCAGAAAAACACTCAGAACAACGATGACAGCGAACCGTGGATTGTTCTCGACAACCTTCTCCGTGCTGATGCTCTGTACAGCGCTGGTGAGTCTCATTCGGCCGGATGCTTAAAATGCGGATAATTAACTGTTAGTCGATTGCAGGTCATGACCATGTCCTGCGGCGCTGTGGCCCTCAGTGGCGATGGCAATGCCGAGTTGGCCTGGAGCGAGACCACAACTGTTGGCGAGGGTAGCGGCTGGGAGGTAACGATCATAAGCACCGCGCAGCCCGAGGACTCAACCACGGTGGAAGAAGCAACGACGGAAGCCGCAGTGGAGGAGGACACAACAACGAATGCTGCGGAAGTACCGCCCAATGGCGGAGATGAAACCACTGCTGCTGCCGAATCGGAAACTACTCTCAGTCCCAACGAGCCGGAGCAGGAGACCACTGTTGGACCCGTCGAGGAACTGTCCACGTCAGGCCCCAGCGAGTCACAGTCCACGTCGGGCCCCAATGTGGAGCAGTCCTCCAACAGCCCCGGCGAGGAGCAGTCCTCTGCCAGTCCCAGCGAACAGCCGTCCACTTCAAGCCCCAGCGAGAAGCAGCCAACCACCACGGAGGCGGAGCCAATTGTCACCACCATTGCACCAACGCCGCCGGCACCGCTTGTATTCGAGTGCCAGGCACCGGGTCTATACCCCCACATCAGCGGCGACTGTCAGCGATTCCACAAATGCGTCTCAAACGGACCTCTGGGCTCCCTGAAGGCCCTGGATATGGCCTGTGCTCCACAGCTGGCCTTCTCGCCCACCTACGGCCGATGCGTGCGCGACTTATCGTCCTGCGACAGCGATGTCTTTGTTTGCCAGACTCCAGGCCGCTTTGCGGGCAGCGATGATTCCTACTATTACAACTGTGTGGCGAACGTCCGGGGTGGATACCACAAGTACATTGTGCGTTGCTCTCCAGGTCAGCGATTTGAGCCTTTGCTGGGTCGCTGCTGGCGCTACGATTGGACTCAATACCAGGCTGGACAGGCGGTGGAGGCTAACGACTTGGCGGCAATCAAGCTAGAACAAAAGCAGTTCAAGGCCGAGGACAAGTTGCTCAAGAAGGCCGAGAAGAACAAGGCAAAAGAGATTCTGAAGCAACAAAAGCTGGAGGAGAAGTTGGCCAAGAAAGCAGCCAAAGAGAAGGCCAAGCAAGAAGCGAAGGCTCAAAAGCCCATTTCCGTGGAGAGCGCCGAGTCCGTAGAAGTCCCCAGCGTTGAAGCCTAATTGACCCCGAATCCAGTTGCAATCTATGTTGGTGTATAGCGTAGTCTCATATAGTTATGGTTGTTAAATTCTAATTTTTTTTTTTCCTATTTGCATGAATAAAGACAAAAGTTCTTTAATAAAACTTTTTCATATGCGTTTGGCCAGCAGCAGAGGCGCGTTTATCAGCTAATCGAACGCAATCTGAAAGATTGTCAAAAAGTTGTTTGTGGCCGACTATAAAAGAACCCAATCGAGTGCCCATCCAGTTAGTCTGTCGAAACAAGTAACGTGTCGCTAAAGATATTGCAGTTAAAGGAACTTACAAAACAATAAAGATGTTCAACGTTCACTTGGCACTTGGCGCCATCAGCCTTGTGCTAATCGGAGCTGTCCAGGCGGGCAACACTAATCCTTGTACTCGTACTGGCTTCTTTGCACTTGTGGATAATACGCAGGAGTTCTTCGCTTGCGATCTAACACCGACAGGCGGATACTCGCTGAGGCGCCTGAGGTGCCAGGACAACATGGTTTTCAACTCGGAGCTCGGTAAATGTGTCTGTTGGCGGAGAGATGCTGGCAGCGACATTGAAAACCCAACAATACCACCAGACAATTTGGACGACGGTACATCTGAATCAACTGCTATTCCCGAGCCCACAAAGCCAGCAGAGACAACCGATGCTCCTGAACCCACAGAGACATCAGAGACATCAGAGACAACCGATGCTCCTGAATCCACAGAGACAACCGATGCTCCTGAATCCACAGAGACAACCGATGCTCCTGAATCCACAGAGACATCAGAGACAACCGATGCTCCTGAATCCACAGAGACAACCGATGCTTCTGAACCCACAGAGACAGCAGAGACAACCGATGCTCCTGAGTCCACAGAGACAACCGATGCTTCTGAACCCACAGAGACATCAGAGACTACCGATGTTCCCGGACCCACCAAGCCTTCAGAGACTACCGATGTTCCCGGACCCACCAAGCCATCGGAGACTACCGATGTTCCCGGACCCACCAAGCCATCGGAGACAACCGATGCTCCTGAGTCCACAGAGACAACCGATGCTCCCGGACCAACGAAGCCATCGCAGACAACTTTATCACCGGGCTCAACCACAACAGAGGCTGACATATTCTGCCCTACAACTGGATTCTTTCCCAAAAATGGAAACTGTTATGAATATGTTTTGTGCTATGAAGACGAAGACGGTGACATACAACCGATAACCCTAGAATGTCCGCATGATATGCAGTTCGATCCGACATCCAGATTTTGCATAGACGGTTTCGATTGCACCCAAATATGAACCATCACAAAATGGTTCCAAGCAGCGGGAAATAAGTGAAGAATTGTAGAGATGAAATAAATATCCCACTGTGTGTACTTTAAGCAATGCAAATAACTATAACAAACTTTTTTTTTCAATCCCTGTGGAATTTTTTTTGTGCTTATGTTTTTTTTGTTCCAAATGAATAAATTTGAGTCTAATTGGTGTTAATTGATTGGAAAGCACTTATCACAAATTGTGCCCGAGCTAAAAATTAATTTAATGGGAAATATTTATGATTCAGATAAGAATGCGATTTAATTTTCAATTCCGCCTTATAGACTGTCTCCCATATCTTATCGCTGCCACTTCAGCCTTTTAATATTTAAGTGCTTCATAAGACAAAAATGGTCGCATCCAGAAAAAAATAAAGAGCTATTTCAACGCCACGTAGCTTTCTTATATTGGGGATTTGAACCCGGGTCCGACAAACAGTAAAAACATGATTTTATGGTGCATATGATAAATTAAACACTGTCGCCTTTTATCTGCTCTTATCTACCTGCATAAGTTGGCAGACTGCGTTAATTCCATTATAAATTTTGGGTCTAATCTCTTTGCAACATCTGAACAATGAAAGGATATATAATGCCTGGTGTCTAGTTCTATTAGTATTACCAAATTTGTAAATGGGAATAATGCATAGCTATTAACTATAGGAAATCCATTTAAATGCTGATTTTTAGTCTTATGTTATCTTAAATTTCCCCTTTTTAGATAATCGCAATAAATAGAAAACTGAGAAAGATCGGCTATCAGGTATATCTTTGTACACAGCTTTGTTGACATAGGAGTTATTTATGATGAACAAGTAAGAAAAGTGTAATCGAGTGTGCTCGAATAGGAGATACCCTGAACCCAATGGAGTGCTTAAACATTTTTGCGTATTTCTTATACCTTGCTCATGCACATGCACATGCATACCAAAATTGAAATTGAACGTCGAAAAATGCGCTGGTTATCAATTTGTCGTTTATTATTCGATATATATACGAAAACCATAAGGTTTTAAATGATTAATAATAAATAATATATAAATAAATAAATAAATATGCACTGCTTTGAATGTGTATATGATGCTTAGATGTACACGATTACGATAAATGATGTATCTTGGCAGCTGTTCATACTGATTTATTAGGAATACATATATATTTAATTGATTGCATTACACATTGCATGACATAATTATGAAACCCTCTGGAAAGGGTAAAAAGTTCAGGCAATTGCACTACTACAATTGTGTGTCAAGCATCTTATCTGAATAATTGGGCAATGCGTATTTAAGATTATCTAATGGGAAAGGGGGACTACATTATCTCATAGAACGTTATCACGGAATACGTTCCGCGTATTGAATAAGAGGAAGCAATTCACAAACGTAATAAGATTGATCAATGCGCTGGACAAGGAGGAGGAATGGAGGGGGAACTTCTCTATGGAATGCACTTTGCTATCTGCAATGGGTTCAATAAATATGCAAGTAAATCGCACGGCGTCCACGACTTGATGAATTCTCAAATGAGTGAAAGTGATTGCATAAGATGAAAAGGGGGGCAGGCCGTTGTGTCTGTATGTGTGTGTCGAATAAGGGGGGGGGGGGGGGAATAGAAATGGAGTGGAGTGGAGTGGAAGCGGGAACCGTCGCTTGGTTGGACAATTGCGCATGCGCGTAACTTGTTAAAATGATTTCCAACGCTGGCGACAATTAAAGCAGGCCGAGCTCCACTCCCGGCTCCGCGCCAATCCCAGCCGGCAGACAAGACAGTCGACAGTGGAGGGTCGAGGGAGGGCATCAAATGCAAAATCACGCCGGCATTGGCCGCAGTCCAGGCACGTAGCCCCCCGTCTGCTCCATGCCGATGAAGATGATGAAGATGACGATGTGATAAGCGTTAGAGCAGGGCAGCAAGTGAGCAAATGCGGCGCGGTACGTGCAACACAGTTGCCGGCAGCGCCGGCAGTGCCATTTGGCCTAAACGGTCATATGCGAGCAAATGTATCTTCGGCCATTAACAACATCTACAGCCGCTTGTATCTTTGTATCTAACAGTGATGAGTCTTGTTCCTCACTTTCTTTGGCCAGGTGTTGCGTAGCTGACCCAGCAAACAGCTCTACAGTAAACAAATCATAAACATTTCGTGCGAACCTTTATTTATAATAATATTTCTTCTTCTTCTTCTTCTTCGTTTTCTTCTTTCTTGGGTGCTTTCCGAGCACACAAACTGCGCCCAAATGGGGGACAGCAGAGATAAATGGCCAGATACAATTGTATCTTTATTTGAATGTTGCTCATACTCGCACTTGTTATGTAATTTGCCCATTTACACATTGTTTTCATCTTGTCGCCGTTGTTATTGTTGTTGTTAGCCAAACATCAAACAATTTGAAAGAGGAAAAAAGTGTTAGCCCAGATCAGCATTTAAATGCATTAAAATCTTACAGTACAATTATGCAAAACGTTTTATGCAAATCGACTGACAAAAAAAAAAGAAGATGATTGCTTGAAATGAAATTTGGGTCATCCACATCGAACTGGGAAACATCTGTCTGGATTGTGCTATAATGGGCACTGGGAACCATCCGACAGGGAGATTCCATAACAGTTATAGGCATAAATATATTACAAATTATTTCGAATTGTAAAGAAATCTTTTTGATGATTCATTTTCATGCTATTTAACAAATTATTAAGCATTATATCATTTGTATTGGACTGAACAACGAAGACCCGGGTTCGTATTCGAGGCTGTTGTACGAAAATTCTGTTTTCACAATTGTTTACTTTTTAATTCTCAGTAATATTTAAAAAAAAATACGTTGATGGTTTGTCAACTGTTTTCTGTTCATTAAAATCATAAAACCCTGCATTTGTGCGAATTTTCGTTAAAGCAATAAAAAAAACTCTGAGCGATTACTGATCATAATTTAGTTGCCAAAACAATTATTTTACATAATTCAAGTCCACGCCACAAAAAATCTTAAATTTTCTATTTTCATAGTCCAATCAATTCTCCTTTAAATAACACAAAAATTGTTCACTTTACATTTATTATTTATAATTATAATTACATACAATTTAGTTTTTCAATATATTCACATTTTTAAGTGTTTATCCTTTTATTTTTTAAACTTATATAATAACTAAATTCCAAATTTGTAGAGCAAATTAATTTTTTAAGTAGTTCTAAAACTAATTTGGAAGGAAATCATAGATTTTCTTAAGAAAAATCAGGGAAATATTATACACTGTGTTTTTTATAGCGTAGAAAATTTACTAAACAACTTTTTGTAATGAAAAGATTTAAGATTTCCTGATTACATAAGCCTATTGCGGGTTTCACTTATTTGGATCACGTTTCTAGACTATATAGTTTCAATAGATCAAATCTGTCGCAAGTTAAGCTTTTGTTTATACAAAAGTAAGCAATTTTAGGTCCTTATTGATGAAGATTGTAAGGCTATATATTTGATTTTTTTTTCTTTTTTAAATTTTAATAATAATCTATACAAACATTTTTTCACTTATTCCGACATTTTTATTTTAGTAAATCATTGAATTATCTTATCTATATATACATATATATAATATTTATTTACAAATTGTTGTGAACCTCTTATGGGAAAAATGACAGACAGTCAAATTGCTCCGGCTTAGACTTTGTTTTCTTGGCTTAATTACATCTTAAGTGAACTAATTGAATGATCCGACTTTCCTCCGAGCGATCCCCTGATTTTAATTGGGATGCCACACTGCCTCAATTTCAGTTTCAGTTTCAGTTTCATTTTCAGTTTTTCACTTCAGTTTTTCATTAGAGTTTTTCATTTCGAATACCCGATGTCAGTTCCAGTTTTAGATCCAGCTTCAGTTTCGTTTCGAGTCCGTTGTCACATTTATTTGCAACATTTTGCATGTTGGCTTTGAGCGAAAACCGCCCGCGAGCGCTCACGTAGAGCTAGAGACAAACTAGAGACATCCACAACTCGACTCCATCTCTGTCTCGCTCTCTCTCGCGCGCGCACTCGCACTCGCTCTGTACGCTTCTCTGTCGCTCTGCCTCGGTCGCACGTTGCGACGTGTCGCGCTGCTGCCTTACCTGCCTTACCTGCCGCATTTTCCACGAGCGCGGCTCAGTTTGTGGGCGCCTGCGCGCATGTGCAGTTAGTTTTTGTCTCTGGGTTCGATCGCTTGGCTTGGCTTGGCTTGGCTTGTCTGTCGGTTAGCGAGATATAGTCGAAACACACGAGATCTAAAATTCGAGATCTGAGTGACAGATACGTGGGTGAACATCATCGAGCATCAGCCGTGCCGAATATCCAAAACAAGGGTGCTACGAAAAGCGAGTGCGAAAATTTACTTAAATCAAATTGCATAGTTTTTGTTTTTACATTTTTTTTTCAAGTGCTACCAATACCTATATACCTAAGCAAAGTGATCTTTTCCTATATGTACGCACATATATAATACATACAAAATACGAAATATATCGAGTGCTATTTTCGGCAATTTTTACCTGTCCGACACGCAGGATCTATCAATTCGACCATCGACTGGATAGCTGAAACGAAGTTGTTGAGCGAAGGCAAACACAACTCGCACTTCAGACTTTTCCTGGGAAATTTGTATGCATTTATTGCGTCGACACTGAAAAATGGTAAGTTGTGGAAAATGTAATGCGAAAGCAAATAAAAAAAAAAAACAAAAATGAAAAGAAGAAGAAGAAGAAACAAATGACGCACTGCAAAGAGCAACTACCGAGAATTTTCACATGGTCGGGAAGTTTATGAGTGTTGACTAGGGTTAGGTCAGGTTTTCTCTGCACGCGATGACTCTGTAGAATTTTAAGGTCTAGTTTATGCCCATTTGAGAGACAGTTCAACGCTTTCCACCTTTTATATTTTTATTCTATTGTGAGTAGAAAATGTTCTGCACAAGAGTTTTGCACAAAATTTATATGTTGAGATATGTGGAAAGTAATTAGATATGGATTTGCTTTACTAATCAAATGATAAAGTTTTGTATTGTTATTTTCTTTGATTTTAAAATACGAATAATTTAGGTAACCAAATAAATCAGTTTTTCAAATTAAGAAATACTTTATTGGTTCCGGTCTTCTGCTTCAAAGTTCAGTTCTTATTGAGCTTAGTTTTAACTGATGTACGGACTTGATGTTTATCTATATTTACATCAGTCTTGCAGTCTTTAGTCTTTGCTAGATGTGTGGATGGGATGTTCCGTTATCCTCTTAGCCAAAACCTTAGTTATCAAGTAATGTTTGACAAATGGATTAATTATATTTTATTTTAATATATATTATATTATAATAAGTTATATTCTCTATTTTAAGAAGGATAATAGGTCACTCCATTTCTGGTTTTTTCTACCTTCTGAAGTTCTTGACTAAGTCAGTGTCATTTGTGCTAGCAGCTGTGCTCCCCCGCCTCCACTGTTGGCCATGTTAGCCCCAGCGCTGGCTTGAACGGGTTGCCTGACAGCGGGCCATTTGTTGCTGTTACGCGGCACCTGTAATTTGCAGTTGTGATTATGGTTGATCGTTGCGATCATGACAATGTATGGCCAATAAAAGGGTAAGCCAGTTGGCTAAAATGCAACCGCTTTCCACTTCCCAATGCACTCGCCTTGAATTCAGCAATTAAATGAATTATCACATCAACACTTTCATGCGTCGTCTGGCCACCAAGTGCCTCTCTCTCTCTCTCTCTCACTCTCTCTCACTCTCTCTGTCTAGCTGTCTCTTTCTCTTTCTCTTCATATTTGTCTCTAGCTCGGTGCAGCAGTTAAGCCAGATGGAAAACCCATTCCAATGACGTACCAGCTGTCAGTCAATTAAAGTGCCATCATCGGCCGATTATATAATTGTGGCCCGTGTGTGCATTAAGCAGTCAATGACACCCAGCTTCTAAGCCCGGATCCCGTTGGTGGTCATAGCCGAAAACCCATTCAGATTAATGAAATGCAATGCAAACATTCAACAATCCAACAATCCAACAATCCAACAATTGCACAATCAAATTTTTGTGCGTATCTCTTTTTATGTTTTGACCATTTCAGGTGCTACAATTACATTATTCATTATTCATTATTCATTATTCATCAAATCGAACTACTATATAATATGGCATATGTTATGCCTGTCGCGTATTCCCCTACACATTTAGCACTCGCTTTGGTGCTTCTCCAACTTTGTGTTTCACTTTTCAATTGAAATGCATTGGCCGGCGCACCTGTTACGCACGCAAAGGTAACCGAACAATACCTCCGCGCCTCCAGTTCAATCCCATCGAACCGCAACCGGGCAGAAACAATAACATTTGGTTTAACAATACCAACTGTAATATATTTAAACATAATTTTTTTTTTTGGGCATTGCCGTTTGGCTTTTATGTAACAGCGAACGCGTTCGTTGCGCTTTTCGCATGCCAAAAAGCCGAATCGATCTCTCATTTCTCTTCAGCCGAAAGTCCGTCCGACTGTCTCAAGCTGAAGTAAAAACCAGAGCCGTAAAACCATTGCAATAATGCGTAATTGGCACGTACATTGCCAGATCGTCCGATCTTCAATCCCACTGATAAGGCTAAAGAGCGTCATGGGAATCGCTAATAGAGCCAATGCTGGAGCTTATGACTGATTGACGTTGACCTCTGGCCATTCGGACACCATTCAGCAGCACTTATAGATCTCACGATCCAGCCATATATCAATTTGTTGTACACTCGCTTGACTGATGGATCATGTGTATATAATGGAACTGTTGTATGTGCTTTTGTCTTTCCATACTCGAATACGATAGGCTTTTGATTTAACTGTCAGTTGCAAGCTGCTTTTAAATTTACTATGAAAATGTTACTTTTAAATTGTATAAGTTTTAAAAACTTATGTATGTGTCGTAGAAGTAATTAGTAGGTCAATTGCATAATATTTATTTTCAAATTATTTGCATATGTTTTAACTATGAGAAATATTTAACCGTCACTTGCAAGCTGCTTGTAAATTAAAAGTTAATAAAACAGACGTACATATGTATATGTTTTAGAAGTTGGTAATAGATCAATTGTATTTTATCTATGTGCTATACGAATACGATCAACATTTGATTTAAATGCCAGTTGCAAGCTGCTTGTAAATTTTACTATGAAGATGCCATTTGTAAATCATTAAAAATTAATAACAAGCCAAAACGTGATATCGATGATGGATGCGGGTCTATAGTACAATAGCTAAATACCAATCAATTGCAAGCTTTAACTTAATACATAAGTAAAGATAACAGGTTTGCTTTAAATTTATAGAGTGAAACTTTTCTATAGAATATCATTTCCGTTCAGTAAGCAGCTTCCGCTTTGATTAGAAAATAGATAAACTTTACTAGCGATCATTTGCATATATCAGAGTTTAATCAGCGAGATTTCTTTGCCAATGTCTCGAAGTCCAATTAATTACATAGTGTGCGAATTGTTGTATCTGAATTATATGATCATGATTTTGTTGCAAGGTAGATGAACGAAATTACGCATACGCCGGTTGTTACACATGGTGAATTTTATGGGCTTATTAATGGATTTAGTTGACACGGTTTTGATTCAAAGCCCGGCCAATTAAGACGGTGCCCGAGTAAATATCTCGAAGTTAACGACAGAGAGCGCATGCAGATAAAGATGCGAGTGGCAGCAGCAGCAACAACAACAACAACAACAACAATACCTTAACAATGCCATCATCTGGCTTATATTATTTATAAGCGCTCTACCGTAGTGCCATTTAATTATAACTAAAATATTATGCGGCTTTGCGGCGCTTTGGCTTTTCTCATTATGCCCTTTTTTATGGCTCAAAACAGAAAAAACCAAAAACAAAAAAAAAACACACCATTCAAATAATCAGTTGCAATTTCACTTCAATTTTAACAACTTACAAAGAGTGTCAGTTATTTATGTGACTCGACTCGACTCGACTCGTCGCGACGCGTCTCGACTTGTCCGGCCTCATAATTGGGGGCTGTCCGAGTCAAAAGCTTTTCCCACAGTTCCAAAGAAAATGAACAGCAAACATGCAACAATTTTCGGCATTTCCTCTACTTGCGCGCAGAACTTGCATAACTCAATTTGGTGGAAAATATAATAATATACATACACATATATATATAAAGATATATATGTATGTATATCAAAAACAAAAACAAAATATACTCGCAAGGTAAAAATCTAGCCAATAGGTCAGCTGGATGGGCCGCGTATCTGCCCGGCGGTCCATTAAAATGTGTCTTAATTGGCGTCACTTGGGCTCAGCTTAAAGGTATTAATAACACACACACGCATGCACACATACTCGCATGCACACACACACGCATGCACACACTCGCCGGTGTTCGCATTTAACCCCGAAAAGAAATGGCCACAAAAGAAAACCAAAAAAAGTTCAACAACAATAGAAAATGCTTAGAAACAGCGAGCAGCAGCAGCAACAACAACAGCAACAACAACAACAGCAGCAACAATAACAACAACAGCAACAACAACAACTTTTACTTTTGTTTTAATTTACATTTTCAACAATCAAGTTCACAATGTGTCGCCTGCACAGTGGGGCCAAACAAGCGAACAACGCAACTTGCATTTCCAATTAAACATTTGTTGGGCTCTACCTATTAATTAGTTTGTATAAGTAATCCAATCATAATTACAAATATCATTCGTTCATAATTCAAATATATAAATATGTATGTATGTCAAATATAAAATAATTGTTTCTACATTTGAATCCTTGAATAGATGAAAGCATAAGCCGCAAGCTTATCCGGCTTAAAGTTTAGGCATATGTTTAGTGTTGACAAGCAGCTTCAACCATGAACCTAATCAAATTACCGTTAGTGGCTCGGTTCACGCTTTGAACCAGCTCATTGCCTTGTGCTTGGTTTTTTTGTTTGCCTCGATTATCCGGATTAAAGAGAATAATATATGTATGTATATATTGAAGATTGGAAATCAGGCTCACGAACCACATTGGCGAATCTTAAATAAGAACCGTTAGTGGTTCGGTGCGCATTTCGAACCACTTCCTTGACTTGTGCTTCGTTCTTTTCTCTTTTCACGTTATTTTGATTTTCTTCGTTGCAGTGTTGCAAATCTCAGCAGCTGCTTTGAGGCTGGCTTTAAAGCCGTTTTCCGACCACCTACCACCCCACCCCCTTGGCCAATTCCCCACTCAGCCAGACCCCCACCCGCTCCGCCTCCACCTCCTCCTGCCACTGCTGGTACGTGAATTTCGCGAAACTAAAGCAAAACCTGGCAGATGCACGAATCGAGCGACCGGTTCTACGTAAAAAGTTTTCAAGCGGCGGCACGTTGTCACACGTCTTGAAGAGTGCTGCCCGCCCCTTGCCCCTTGCCCCTTGCCCCCTGCCTCCTGCCTCTCCCCTCCGGCCAACCGCCTGCAGCGGGACCAAAGCACGGCAAGTGCTGCCGCTGCCTCTGCCTCTGCCTCTGCCTCTGCTGCGACTGAATCTGAGGCTGCGCGTGTGAAAAGCGCATAATTTTTGGACGCGGACAAATTTTCACTTTTTTTTTTTTTTTTGCTGTTGTTGTTTTTCCTGAGCGGCGGCGTCTTTTGCATCGCCTTCGCCGTAGCCGGTCGCGGCTTGACGTGCCGCTTGTAGTTATTTTAATTTTTCGTTTCTTATTTTCTTAACTATTTTTTTTTCCGCCGATTTTGTTATTGTTGGATGCGGCACTGACTCACAGCCAAAGTGCTGGAGGTGCTGCCGTGGCTCTAACTGTAGTTGTGGCTATGGCTATGGCTGTGACTGTGGCTGTGG
Organism: Drosophila pseudotalamancana; assembly: GCA_037075185.1. Classification (NCBI taxonomy): domain Eukaryota; kingdom Metazoa; phylum Arthropoda; class Insecta; order Diptera; family Drosophilidae; genus Drosophila; species Drosophila pseudotalamancana. The sequence goes on along the minus strand of JBAMCK010000067.1, from coordinate 52,189 downwards.
CTGTGGCTGCGGCTCTAACTGTAGTTGTAGCTGTGGCAGCAGAGCCGCAGCCGGGCGCCTTACTAGTTAGTTAGCTGCTGACTGGGGCGACGATGCGACAATGGATATAACCATAAAAATCCACAATGCGCCGATTATGTTACCAATCTTGGGAGCTGTTATTAATATTATATTATTATGCTGGGTTTTTGCTCCAGCATTTCGTTTTGCTTGCATTGAAATCATGTGGGAGCTTCACTGTACCATGCCGGTTGTCACTGTTGGGGTCTTGGCCAAATGCTAGTCGCTGCCTATTGTCGGCTCATTGTAAATTGCGATGGCCAATTGTGAGACATTGTCTTCAGCATCTCTCCTTCTCACTCATTCACTCACTCCTCACCATCTCTCTCTCACATTCTGTGTCTGTCTAATTAATTGGTTATCTGCTAATGCCAACTAATCAGGGACTAATGACTAATGACTAATGAGTAATGAAACAAATTTTTCTTATGATGAAGTCCTTCTCTATCCATCCTATCTAAATAACTTCACCGTAAGACTCTATTAATAATAACGAAACCATTAAAGACATTTGAATAACTAATAAGTGATGAGCTGTAAGTCCAATGAAATCTTCGGTCATATTTTAATTATGCCACATCCTATTCTTATCTGAAATCATTTTCTATTAATTCTACATAGATAGCTATATAATATTTCTCTATTGATAATAACGATGGAATATTTATGCCTCAATAGCAACTGATGACTAATGCGTAATGACTAATGACTAATGACTAATGACTAATGACTAATGTGTAATGAGCTGTAAGTCTGATAGAGTAACTGACTAATGACAAATAACTAATGAATAATTATTAATGATTAATGACTAATGACGACAAATGACTAATGACTAATGAATAACGACTAATGACTAATGTGTAATGAGCTGTAAGTCTGACAAAGTAATTGCGCAAATTACAAATCAGTCACAAACTTCTTCGCAATCAATCCTATTTATTTAACTATATCATAAGGCTCTATTGGTAATCTCTCTAATCTAAATTATAAAATACAGCATATATATTTAACTTTCCGCACTTACAATTATTGATTTGGTTTTTTTGAATTTGCCTTCAACTCATTCTACTGCAAGTTTATTAGATCAAAGATGTCGGCTAGGACCTTGGCTGGGTGGCGTTTGATAGTTTTGGTTTTCCCTGTCAATCGTATAACCGTGGGACATACGATACAAAGTGCAGCTATCGAGTGCAATCGATACCCTAGCAAAGAGCACCACAACAGGCAGTGTTAAATGCTCCGCCAGATTGCGGTCTTCCGGGAGTGCTGAAAGTGTGATTGCTGGAATGACAATCGAGGATCGATTGATGCGATTATGCAAACACAATCCGAATCGCTGGTTACATCGACAGACAGCCCGTCGGTGGCGCCATCGCCAGCATTTTGATGGTTCGCTAACTGATCGATCCGTGGAACAATAATTTGTTTATAATGCGATTACGCGACAAATCACAGAAAAACTAGTTAATTACTCGCGTGCTGTCACAATTGTTGTCTCTCCTCCATCTCTCTCTATCTCTTTCTCTCCTGTTGGCTGCTCTACTGGTCCCATATGATTCCGCATTGCCGGGCAGCTACGTAAAGCATTGCTCGCAAATTAGCTGCATGGAAGAAATTGCGCAAATTGCGATCTTTCAGTTATTATTTTGGGGACTAGAGAAGCACCTGACAGAGCAGAGAGAAGCGCAGCCAATCAAATTAGGCACCTTCACATTCGAGTGCTTCCATTGCTTGGCTGCTTGTGGATGTGGCGAGGCCAGCAGATATACTATATATATATATATATATCTAAATATATATATATAGTCGGGTCGTGGCTGTGACCAATTTTGAATTCAAGGTAACCCCAACTAAAGGAATTATATATAAGTTATAAGTATAGAAAATATATCCCTTTAATCTTAAGAAAGTTAAGATTAGCGCTTAAATATTCTATTATTAGATTTAATTATGTATTTGTGAATCTCAGATCTTGTTTTTTATAATAGGAGAATTATATTATATTATATTATATTATATTATATTATATTATATTATACTATATATCGGACTAGAGCCGTTAACCTAAGTTTTGTTTTTCTTCAATATAGTTCACATTTATTCTTAAATTCTTTCTTATCTTTTATAGTGAATTATAAGCTAGATCTCGCTCGAGTTTTTGTTAGTTTAAATTTATAGTCAAGCCTAGTGAAACAACATTCCAATAATTTTTATATTCATTCGAAATTAATCATAGTTGTGGACAAATTCTGGTCCTACAATTGGTTTTAATTATGCGTCAACAATTGCTGATTGGGCAATGGTCATCCGGCCTTCCAGTCTTTAGTGCTATCTAGCATAGTATCTGGAATACTAGACAGATAAGAGGAGGGAAGCTAATTATGTCAGTCGGTATTATCAGGCACAGGCACATATTTATTGGGAATTTCGCCAGAAGCTCTGTCACGTGATCTCTGCTTGTGGCCCAGATTCCGGTAAAGATTCCGGTGCATAGTTTCGTCTCTTTCACTTTTTTTTTTTTTTTGGTATTTTATGCAAAGTCATTCGGAAAAGTTGTCCAGAGGATGGTTGCGAAATGACATGCAGCATTGAAACAACAGAAATATCCGCCCAGATACTTTCCGTGTGTACAGCAAATTTTCTGTTCCACTTGCAAACAATTTAAGCAAAAAAAAAAAAAACAAAAAAAATAAAAACGAATAAAAAAGAAATAAAATAGCGGAATGAAAGGGTGTGACGCCTTAGTTCTCATTATTGTTGTCCAATCGGAGTTTATGATTTGTAATTGAGGTTGGTTTCTCACTAGCTTTATATTAGATATTGTCATCGAAATCTTAAGTTTTTCAGCTGAAAATTCGATCCAAAATGTTTTTAAATATTTACATGACAGATACTAGAAAAATACTAGCCAGAAAATAGCCAGATACTAGTCAGATACTAGCCAGATACTAGCCAGATACTAGCCAGATACTAGCCAGATACTAGCCAGATACTAGCCAGATACTAGCCAGATACTAGCCAGATACTAGCCAGATATTAGCCAGATACTAGCCAGATACTAGCCAGATACTAGCCAGAAACTAGCCAGATACTAGCCAGATACTAGCCAGATACTAGCCAGATACTAGCCATATACTAGCCAGATACTAGCCGGATACTAGCCAGATACTAGCCAGATACTAGACCGATACTAGCCAGATACTAGCCATATACTAGCCAGATACTAGCCAGATATCAGCCAGATACTAGCCAGATACTAGCCAGATACTAGCCAGATACTAGCCAGATACTAGCCAGATACTAGTCAGATACTAGCCAGAAACTAGCCAGATACTAGACCGATACTAGCCAGATACTAGCCAGATACTAGCCAGATACTAGCCAGATACTAGCCAGAAACTAGCCAGATACTAATGTCAATGGGCTCCAAAGTTTTTATGAAGATGTAAGCAATAGATAGAAGACAATATCGATACGGAATTCGATAATCAACCCAGTCGAATTCATACACCCATAATAATACGTAGAGGGCATCATTATTTCTTGAGAATGTATGTAAAAGGCATTGGGAAACGTGTCAGACCCCATAAAGTATATAAAGGAGACGATCTCAGCAAATATAAGAGCTTGAGATGTGTAATAATCTATATAGGTACTCCTGTACCTCACGCAGGTCGACTTTATTATTCAGGGAAATTCATACTTTGATTAATTCACGTTTTGAATACCTCCTATCAAATATGAAAAGTAGCGCTTTGGAAGATATACGCATTTTAATGTTTTTAACATATACCGTTAGTTTTTTAATAAGAACAACAACATATTTGCGTGAAATAGTTTAAGGCCGGGGTTCAGGGTAGGTTTTCTTAGTCGTAAAATTTGGCAGCTAATGAATGGAATGGAATAAATTCGATGAAAGCTCATAAGACCCTAACACAGGCTCTATTTAGCAACAACTCTACATATCGTTGAATTTTGATTACATTCGTGTTTCGTATTTTTTGCTTTGGTTCGAATACCTAATAAATTTGAATGCTTCTTCTTATGGTTCATATTTTCCATCTCAATTATCTTTTGCACTTCCACATGACACATAAAAGTCATATATATATATCTTGTTGCCGTTGTAGTTGCCTGCTACCTGGTTTTGTTGTTGCTGTTGTTGATGTTGTTGTTGTTGTTGCTGTTGTTGTTGTTGTTGTAGTTGTTTCTAGCAATATTTACGGCCCATGCGATGAGTATTTTTATAATTAATTTCTTTCAGCTGCGGCAAAAGAAATGTGCCCGACGCCCAATGTGAATTATTGCCAGTGTTGCAGTTGCAGTTGCAGTTGCAGTTGCAATTGTTGCTGTTGTTGTTGCTTGGAAAACCCAAAGCCCAAAGCCCAAAGCCGTTATGTACATGCACATGTATGTGTATATAATAGTATATGCACTGCTATTTTTGTGTGTGTGTGTGCTATGTGTGTGTGTTGTGTGTGTGTGTGTGTGCTGTGCTATTCATGCTTGTGACAGTTTTTGTTGCTGCATTTGCCGCCTCTTTTCACATTTTTGATCGACAATTTCACTTTTCGTTGCCGCCGCAAACTTGAGGAAGACCCAAGTTTATAAAGATATAGACACACGCACACACACACACACAGACCAGGCTAATCCATGGCTCATAGCCATGCATATAGGGTCGACAACAATTGCGGTTGCAGCAGCGCCAACATCTCCGGCCCGGCATTCAAAGATTCCCAGGCGCATTGTTGGATCGCGTGCAGTTTTTCAGATTGAATGTGCATACGTATGCGTACATATGTACATATACATATACATATACACATACATATATGCATGTATATAAGAGTACATAGATTGTCTGCCCGCTGGGGTCGTTTGTCAAACCTTATGGCGTTTTCAAGTGCAAAGCCAAGGTTGCATGCGAAGGAGTTGAGTTTGTGGCAGCCAGCAGTTGCCTCTATTATCGACACGAAACGGGTTTCCAGAGAGCGAGAGAGACGAAGAGAGAGAGAGAGAGAGATAGAGAGAGAGATAGAGAGAGGGCCTAAGACAAAGAGGCTGCTTGTTTGAGGCATCAGCTGTAGCTGTAGCTGAGGCTGCCAACTGTTGCAGAATTTCACTTTCTTTCGAAATTGCGCTGACCCCAATTTATTACCAATGACAACAACAACAAATTTAGCTTGGCCATAAGCCTCACAGCCCCCGCGGATTTGGACGCTGCTTTTGTTTTTCTTGCTGTTGCTGCTGTTGTTGTTGTTGTTGTTGTTGTTGTTTTATTTTATATCTTGTCGCAGCGGCTCTAATTGAATTACGTTTGTGTCTCTCTGCCCCCACATGGCGAAAGATGTGCACATTGCCCCACACCCACACCCACACCCACACGCAGACCCACACTCACCCCCATCCACACCCTCACCTGAAATAATTATGAGAAAGTCCCCGCCCATTGTTGTGTGTTAACTTTTTTTTGGCTGCTCACCCATTGCCATTGCCATTGCCATTGATATTCAGCTGAATGTGCAGCTAATTTTCACATAATTAGCTCAGCTGCCAGCCAGCTCCCAAATCAGACTCTGGTTCAAAGTTGACTCCGATTCCGACTCCGACTCCGACTCCAATTCCGACTGTGACTCGAGATATAAATATGCATTATACAATTTGGGTCATTAGGATAGTTCCCAACTTATAATGAGTTTTCAGCTTGTACGAGTATTGAGCCAAAAGAAATGAAAGGAAAATCACATTTGTCTCGAATTTTTCCATATAATGATTTGTTTAAAATGCACTGTTATTAACTTGATATTAAAAATAATAATAAATACAATTTTTCTTGATTCATGCTTAACTTTTAGCTCTTGATCTAATCTCTATCTCTTTTCTCTTGTACTCTGCCCTTTTCTCTGTCATTGTCTGTCTCCTTCACATCATTTGCAAATGAAATTTAATTCCTTAAGTAAAGTTCAATTAGTATTGGATTGTTTACTCAATAAGTACTGCCTTAGCAGTTGTTGTTGTTGATCAACAGCCACAAGGGAAAGAAAGAGACGGCATGACTGAGCGGGAGTCGGGGAGATGCTCGGAGATGTGAGTGAGCGAGGAAAAGTTAAAAGCAAAAGCAAAAGCAAAAGCAAAAGCAAAAGCAACCATAAATAATGGTAAATTGACATTTAGACGCACATGGAAGGAAGTTCAACATATTTGTGGGTACGTCAATTGCTGCATGCAGCTTTTTGTGGTCGCCCGCTGTTGTATGGAAAGCAATAGCAAAACCAATACCAAAAGCATTGCAAAAAGTTAGTTAACCGTTGCTTGATGATCACAATGATGGCGCCACCTGGCGGCCGGTAGCTGGCCATTGGCTTGGGTCAATTAACAATTTGGGCCACGACCCTGCCACGCAGGTGCAGAGAAAGCAACAACAAGCCAACATCCCCACAGATATGAAATAAAAAATTCAATTTTATATTCGATATTTCGGCAATACTAAATGTAAATAGATGTGCTACTGTATTACAATATATCCAAAAATACGAACGTAAAAAAAAAACTTTGCTAAGTGAATAGTTTATTTTTTATACCCATTAAAAAGGGTTAACAGGGTATAATGTGTAAAGTATATATATTCTTGATCAGCAGCCGATCGACTTTCGATGTTCGTCTGTCTGCCTGTCCGAATGTATTAACACGTCCATCTCAGCAACTACAAGAGCTAGAGAATAGGAATGTTTAATGTGAGTTCTCTTAAAGCACATGTAATCGATAACTCTTTCCGTTTGCTTGCTATTGAGCATAGACACACCTTTTGGATTCCTCGGATTTTGGGTACATCCCCCTTTCATTTTTCAAGATAGAAAGTTGCGCTTCGAAATTAAGTCGCTAATGGCGTGCGTTTGTAGTGGTTCAGGGTATCTCTTAGTCGTGCAGACTCGACTAATGTTTTTTTTTTATTTGTTTATTTTTATTCATGTATACTTATTAAAATTTGATTGATTTAAAAAAAAAATATATAAATATTAATTAAATAGAAAATATTTTAAAAGTCCTACAATTAAATTACAAGGAAAGTCTGTCTAAGTCATTCTCGTTAAATTCTTACTATTTTTATTAATTTAATTATATTTTGTATACCTTCTTAAAAAAAAAAACAGGCAAGTCGATTGTTTGGTTTGGGTTAAAATCGATATCGATATCGATATCGACCGTCAATTATTTGAGCATATCTCGAACGTTTGTTAACACAAATTTTACTTAAGATCTCGTTCGCATATGAATATTAAACTTCTTTCTAACCTTTGATAAATTGGTTCTTATTGCTTAATTTATTTAATTTAAAATACTTTTTTTGTATATATATAAATTAGAATGTTTAAGACAGGGTGTAGGTTAAACAGGGTTTCGAGTCGGAGTTAAAGTTAATATCTCAACGATTTTTTTCAAGTGCATAATTGTGATTTTTGAATCACATTTGAGACTAAAAACCCACGAACAATTAATTGATTTATTGAGGCACGCACACCATGCCATTTATATAGTGTTCCGACTGATATCTGCGGCTATCTCTCCGGTAGTATTGTCATTTCGATGTCCGTGAATTTAACGTTAATTGGCTTTTTATCTAGAGAAGGATCATTGAATTCCAAGTGAAATCGGCGCCGTCTCATATTCAATTTTTGACTGAATGGACGTAATACTTAGACAATGGATTTGTAGTACAGTTAATAGGTGGTTGTTGCGTTTAGATAACTTCTGTTATATTTATATTATTTCATACCCAGTTGTATGTTGAAATACTCGTTTTCATTCCAAGTCTTTCATCTCTTCGATCGGTTAGTCACATTATTTTCGTGGCTCCGTTGTAATCAGTTTTGGGCTAGTTTGCAATTGAAATTACGGCTTATCAGGCCAATGTCCGGGCATCTGATAATCACTACCAAAAGGCCCGTTCTACAATTTATAATTCTTATTTGTCGCCTTTGTCGCTTTTAGGCGTTATATTGGCACAATTAAAAATTGTGCTATCAAAGCCATTTGTAAACATAATTAAAATAAAAAGCAGCCTCGAAAAATTCCATGCTTTGAATGAAAATGTGATGAAATGATCGATTAGATCGACAGTCCGCAGGATTCGAACTCCAGATGTAAAAGTCTAAAAAAGTCTATTACTGTATATGAACAGAATTATATAATATAATAGGTGCATCTAATTTCCAGTTGTGTTAGGGCTTGTGCCTGGTTTTTCATTAACCTGTTTGCACGCTTCATTCACGTGTTGCCGGTCGGACCTTGGCCGTGAAACGGAGTCGCATAACCGGCTCAGCTGGGTGCTATTTAATGGGTCTCGTCTCGTAACCGGATCAATAAGGCCAATCACTGACGGCCCGCTCCAATTTGGCCAAAATTAATGGTTGCCATCTTGTCGCAGCCATTCGATTTATGAGCCAAAAAGTGAAAAGTGAAATTTATTGCGGCTGCAATCAATTACCTAGTGGCCTGCACTGCGAGAAATCTCTTATAGCTTAAGATTATCATTGAGATCAATCAGAGATCATCATCTAAGAACATCTCATAGAGCAATTGCATGAGAGGTTGCGCTTCTTAGATGATGATCTTACATGGTTTTTTTTTTTGCTGCAGATACTTTGCTTTTTTTTGCTCAGTGTACTCTCACTCTTACTCTTGACGTCTTTTGATCTCGTTGCAGGCAACTCGCAGCCAGCTGACAACTGCTTTGGGCCTCGTGCTGACGACGCTGTTAATGACAGCAGCATCCCAGACACTGCCGCAGCCAGCTGATCATTTGGTGCCGCCGCCGCCGCCGCCGTCGCTGCCCGCTGCTCCACCTGCAGCACCTGCGGCACCTGCGTCGCCTGCGTCGCCGGCGCTGCCAATAGCGCAACATCTTAAGCATGCGGGCTACTCGGAGCCGGCACAGGAAAGTGGCTTCATGACACGGGTCGCTCGCTGGTTCGGATTGGGCGGCGCTCAATCCTCGCCCCGCGACCAGCAGCTGACTGCCAGCGGGCTGAGCTACGCGTATCCAAAGCCGACGCAAAACTTCGATGCGGCCGGCAAGCCGTGCGGCCTCTGCAACAAGTATCCCTGGGTGCCAATGTTTGGGCAGCAGCAGCAGCAGCCGCTGCAACAGCAACAGCAACAGCAACAGCAACAGCAACAGCAACTGCAACAGCAGCAGCATGTGCAACTGCAACAGCAACACGTGCAACTGCCACAGCAGTCTGTGCACCTGCCGCAGCAGCATCTGCCGCTGCAACAGCAGTTCTCCGGCTGGCAACAGCAGCCGCTGGCCTCGGCTTCGCAGCATCGCCAGCGGGCCGTGAAGTTCCAGACGCCGCCGCAGAGCGTCTTTGTGCCCATCTCGTTGCCTGTGCCGGGCCTGAGCCATGTGGCGATGCCGCCCCTCTACAACGCTCAGCCCTTCCGGCCGCTGCCTCACGCTCCTCAGCAGCCGCAGCCGCAGCCGCAGTCGCAGCCGCAGCCACAGCTTTATCCTCTAGAGAATGTTGGCGCACACTCCGAGCTGCGTCCCGTGCCCGTCGTGCTCTCCACGACGCCTCAGCCGCCGCCAAGGCAGCAGAGCAGCAGCTTTGAGATCGTGCAAAGCCATCAGCTCACGGACTTCATCACCTCCGTGGAGTATCCGGCCACGTATGTGCAGTCGCATGCCATCGATTTGGGTCAGAGTGCAGCGCCGACGACCACAACGCTGCCTCCGAATCACAGATACATTCCGCAGGAGCAGCCGCAGGAGCAGCCGCAGCAGCCTCTGGACATAAGTACTGTTCGCTATCAGCTGGAGGACCTAAGCAGCGGTGCAGTGCATCAGCATTTGCCCGCCTCACAGCTGCTAACGGAACTGGGACACTTCACGGCGTCCACCGTGGAGGTGCAGACAACGGCACTGCCTCCGGCGGACAATTATCCGGCGGCATCTTCGCAGCAGCAACAGCAGCAGGAGGAGGAGCAGGAGCAGCAGCACTTGTACTATGCCGAACAGTACCAGGAGCTGGCCGAGACCAGCACGGTGACGCCGCAGTACGAGCCGCTGGTGTACACCACGGAGCAATCGATACCGGCCGCAGCCGTGGAGCTGAACAACCATTTGGTGTCCCATGTGCGGGATGGAAGGCAGCGGGAGACGCCAAAGCGACTGCTTGACTCGCCCATCAATCACGGCCAGGCGCGTCCATTCACCCGCGATCCCGCCGACCTGAGCTTCCGTCGAAGCCCACCCACGACCCGAGCGCCAACGCCGACCTCCACGTACGGCGCCATCGATGCCAGCGGCCAGTTTGCGGGCATGTCGCCGCCGGGACCGCAGCAGGTGATCATACCGTATACGACCAAGCAGAAGCCGCGTCCCTTCGAGCCAGTCAACTGGACGCCCGGCTGGGGTCTGCGGCCCGCGCAGGAGAACGATGTGGAGCTGCACGAGCAGCAGGAATCGAAGGTGGTGAGCACGGCCACGGCCACGGCGGTACCGCCGCCGAACACGCGACGCACCACCAAATATCTGACCAAAATACTGGCCTCCAATCTCCGCGAGCTGCTGAAGCGGGAGCGGGAGACAAAGCGACGACCCGCCCACATTGGCGTCGACATCTCGAAGCTGCAGCACAACATCGATGGCTGGACCGAGCAGGAGTACAACTCATTGTCACACCGTCCCAGCACTCCAACCATTCGCGGTCGCTCCAAGCACATACCCACTGAGTATCTGACCACGACGACGCCAGCGACTCCGACGGCCACGTCGACGGCCGTGCGACAGTCGAAAAATACGAAAAACACGCGCGGAGGCGGCGGCTTCGAGCTGGGCGGCAGCGCCACGGCCAGCGTTGCCAACGGTGGCGATCTGTCCACCTCCATTAACAATTTGGAGCAGCTGCATCTGCGTCGCTTCCAGCCGCTCGACGACAATCGCCTGCTGCCCGACTACTACGAGTCGCAGCATCGCCAGAGCCATCCCCTGCGCAGCACGACGCCCACGCCGACGGCCACGCCCACCACGCCAACCACTCCACCGACGGCAGCGACGGCAGCGACTACGGTGGTGGCCACACGCGATGTGGTTACACCGCTGTATGTGCGCACCACGCCGGCACCGATGGAGCTGTGGAAGCAGGCCAAGGTGGCCATTCTGCCCCAGACCAATGAGAAGGTGTACGTTGTCACTCCCCAGCCGCGGCATCAGCATCAGCATCAACAGCAGCAGCAGCAACAGCAGCAGCACGGCGAGTTGGCCGCATCCGGATCTGTGCCGGCTCCCGTCTACCAAACGCCCGTACCCAGGTTTCCGCGTGTACGACCCGCACCCGTTGCGGCGACAGGTAATGTTACGTAATATAATGTCGCATAGGTCGGATATTGGCATCAAGGATTTTGGCTTCCTGTGACAGGTTTTTCCCTCCCAGCTGCAATCAATGTCTAATCATTTGTTTCTGCAATTACAGTTGCTGGCGAACTAATGGCAGCCACGCCCACGCCCCCGACGGACCAGCTGCGCAACTATACGCCGGACATATTCGGTCTGATGGGCCTGTCCGCGTATGTGCCCGCGGAGCCTGTGGAGATCATCGATGGCAATTCCAAAGTAAATCGCAATTTACCGGCTTTTCGATTCGAAATGTAATCCAAGTCTTTGCTTTGTCTCGACCACACACACAAACGCACTCCATTCACATTCGCTAACACCCACATGCACATGCACATGCACATCCACATCCACATCCACACACACACATACACATATGCACATACATATGCAGGTAATCACGATCGTGACAGCGGCGCCGGCAGCGGCTGCGGCTGCGGCTGCGCTACAGCGACCAACACCAAAGTCCACAATATCGCCGAGACCCAGATAGAGCCACTACCAGGACGTAGCCTAGGTTATCCAACCAGGACTCAGTTTCTGGGCAGTTCACCAGGATGCGGCGCATCTATTGTAATATATTTCCCCAGGCGGATTGGATGAATACATTGACTTATCGAATGTTGCGAATTTATTTTTTAAGCCTAAACCAATTTTAGAGTATTTTTGCATTTGGTAGCTTTACACGTACATTTAGTTTTATATACATTGGTAATGTGTTTTACTCTTTTTGTTTTTTTTTTTTTTTTGTCTGTGTCCGATGGGACGCACCCTGTAATTTTAACGATATATGCATATATGTTTGTCTGTAGCAATATCGAAAGTCTAGTTTGGTAACGTGTCTATTGGCATGGCCACGCCCCCTTTGGCAAGTGCTTGTGGGCGACAGCGCATTGTGAAGAGTGTGTACGTATGTATGTATGTTTGTAATTAATTAGGCGGAACAAAAGCAAGTAAACAAAAAAAAAACATTATTTGAATGCAACTATTAAATAAAGAATACCAATCAAAGTCACTTTTATATATCTAAGCAGAGAAAATCGCAATTTAATCATTATATTTAATTAATAAACCTTACATTTGTACTTCAAATAACTTTGTTGCAATTCATTTGACATTTTATATTGGCAATGCCTGAAAGTATGCAGCAGAAAATCACAAATTAGCTGCGGAATTCAATGGGTGCAGAAAAGTATGCTACGTTTTCTAATCAGCACAATTTGTACAACCAATTTCAATCGAATTTATATCAATCTCATAGGAAATATACTTCACTGATACATACATGTAAATATATATAATATATACATATGTGACTTAAAGTCCATTTCTTCACAATATAGCTTAAGACTACAAAAAAAAAAAAAAAAAAACAAAAAGTATATATAGCTGGGTGCCCTTGATCAACTGACCATCGCTCGTCTGTAACGTCGAATCAGCGCCTCCAAAATCCACAAGCCAGCAGCTATAAACGACAAGGCGTCGAGGCAGTGCAGCGTAACGGAGTAGTTAAATCGATCCCGTACGAGACCTGCAATGATGAGATGTCGAGTTTATTAATATACAGGTAAAGTATGGCATCTGGTTAACCTACCCACAAAGGGACCAAAAATAAGTGTGAAGAGTCCTGAGATAAGGAGCTGTAGGCCAGAGGCGCCCGGCAGCCGATTCAATGGCACATAGCCGGGTATGATTAGTGGCCAGAATATGGTGCGAACGCCCTTGCAGAGGCCAATCCACACAAAGCAGGCCAAGATAACCCCGTAAGATCGCGTGCAGGCAACAACGCTGCGTCCGATGGCAATGCCCACCACGCCAATTAAAAAGAAGACACGATTATCCCAGGACATCTTCTCAGTGATGAACGGCACCAAGAATCTCATGATGATGTCCATGCCGGCCATCAACGACATGGCCACTGTGATTTGCGGTGTGTCGAAACCGAAGTCCGTCAGTATGAACGGAACGAGAATCGAAAAGTTCAGCTCCCCGAAATTGATGACCGTCAATCCGGCGACCAGGTTCACAAAGGTGATGTCCCGCAGGAGATCCAAGTCGAAGAATGTGACCACCTTCTGCAGAAAGGTCATCGTTTCGGGAGATGCCATCTCCGTCTCATTGTTGTTGTTGTATTCCGGAGGCTCACTTTGCCGGGATGCGTAGATCGCCCGCTGCTCAGCACAACTGCAGCAAAGCTTCGACTCGAGAATCGATTCTTCCCGCTCACGGCGGAAATTGTTCGGCCGCAGAAACTCTTCCTCCTTCTGCTGGTGCTCCTCGCTGATGGAGAAATGCAGGCGCGGAGTGTGCTCCAAGTCCCTGGAGCTGGACACTGTGCGAAAGCGCATGCGTCCAGAGTTCAGCGACAACTTGGAGCCGTACCAGCCGTCATTCGCTCTCGATAGCATCGGCGTCCCAGGCTCAATAATCTCATAGCCAGGTCTCAGCGCATCGTCATTTTGGTACAGATATTGGCTGGAGAAGATGCCGCCCGGCTCTCGCTTGCGTTGCAGCGCACAGTGGGCGCACAGTATCTCCGGCTGCTGCTCCAGCTGCATAAGCGACGCATCAGCCGCCGTTTCCGATCTGCCGGACTTTATGTGATAGCGCACCGGCTGATAAATTAGCGCACTGACAACGCAGTGGAGCGAAATCGCCGCAAAGATCAGCAGCGTGCCTCGCACACCGTAGATGCCCAGCAGGTGGGTGACTAGATATGGCAGGAAGATCGGTCCCAGTCCCGTGATGGTCCACGAGAAGCCGGCGGCCCGGCGGCGCTTCTGTTGAAAGTACGTGTTGATGGCCAGCGAGGAGGCCGACACGCTTATGCCCATGCCAAATCCTACAAGGAAAGGAAGCAATTACTAGTACGGCTGAAAAGTCGTCCGGACTACAAGCGGCATACCGTAAAGAATCGCATAGGCGAATATGTAGCCGGCGAAGGACTCGCAGAAGGCGGTCAGGACAATGCCACTGAAGCAGAGCAGAGCACCAGCCAGGGCTACCTGTCGAAATGTGAAGCGCCGGAACATGGGCCCATTCAGAAGGCCCGTGCAGGCGGATACCGCCGGATTTGTATTGATTATGGACGTAACCTGTGAGCTGGTCATGCCCAGATCGATGAGCCGCTCGCGGAACATGAAGCCAAACTGTTGCAGGCACGGATACAATGACAGCTAAAAGAGAGATGTCATTCGCTTGGATTGGATCGATGCCTCGCCGCTAATTGGAATTGTTTACCTACATTGGACAGCCCAGCGGCTACGCACACCAGCCACGCCCATCCGCCATCAGGCGCCACAAAGTTCTCGCCGAGATCGCTCTTGTCCTTCCTGTTGTAATAGCCCCCTCCACGTCTCGGGAGCGGCTGTGTGGTGTCCCCATAAACCTTTTTCTCCATAATGCCCCTGCAAAGATGACCAATTAATTTAGAAGCCCTCAACTGGGAGACGAATAGTGATGCAAGGTGGAAATTATGATATGATCACGACTGGGAAACTGACGCGGAACCGACGCGACGTCAACTTGGGAATTGATTTAAAGCTCATTGGCGGCAACGGTTCACAGAGTTTTAACGAGCACCTGTCACAATTAACTGAATCGCCGAACGCGGAGGCTGTCTGAACTGCATCATGGAGCACGAGGCACTGCTCAGGTATTTCATATAGCTGTTCTTGTTGAGGTTTCTACTGCTGCTGCTGCTGCTGCTGCTGCGCAGTCAGAGCCGGGTTCATGGCTGGGGCGTTTGGTAGCCGCAGCTCAAATCTTTGCCTTATCAGCACCGTCATATGACTATATGATAGACCCAGACTCCGATCCACAAACTTAGCGCGCAAATTGTTTGCAAATTTCGTGTGTGAATCATTACTTCAGCTATAGCTGGTATATACTGTGCCAATATATATATATATATATATGTATAATCGTAAGTTACCTTTGATTTATATATACATATATATGTAACCAAGCTCAGCTGTTTCTGAGTTTTATTTGCTTTTCTTGATATTTGCAACTGTTAAAATCAAAGCTCTTAGCTATATATTAATTAAAATCAGTTCTGAGGAGTGCTCAATAGATCTCATCTTTATCTTTTGGCCACACAATTACGTTGCATTAAACTGAATCTAGTGCTAATAGTTAATATATATATATACCTTCTATATACCTCTTACGGTATTGACTTGTTGAAGAGATACAGGCACAGATAAGAAATGTTTTTTATGCCGTTGTGTGTGTGTGTGTGTGTGTGTGTGTGTGTGTGTGTGTGTGTGTGTGTGTGTGTGTGTGTGTGTGTAGCACTATCGATCACTAACCAACCGATATGATTGATTAGATTACGTTTGGAGTTTTAGTTAGTGCGAATTAGTTTTTGGTCCTGTTTGGCAGAACTATCTGTGAACACTATCCAGCCTACTTGACAACAGCTGCCAACAGGTGTACAAACAATACACACAATACAAGCAATACCAGCAATACCAGCAATACAAATATGCCGCTTGGGACAGGTGAGCGGGCGATCGCATTGAGATTAGGATTTGGCGACCAGCTCGTGTACGGTCTTCGTGATAAGGGCGTGTTACAGATTCATGTAATCAGCCATAGATTGATAAATATCTTTGTACTCGTGCATGTGGCTACATACCTTGGTGATAATATATATATATATATATATATTATATATGTATATATATATATTTAACTTTAATTGCTTTGGCACGTTCCTCTTGGCAATTGCGAACTTTTTTGGCAGCTGATCTGAATCTTTGGGTGGCTAATAAAAAGTCGCCTTTTGGCTTTTCCTTTGCCTTTTCAATTTATTTTTACTTGCGCGGTCACACACATACACATACACATACACTGTCACTGACACTGGCAAACACACATGCACACCCGCATTTGCAATTTAATAATGACATCTTTTCGTGGCTTTGACTTTGGCACCTCATCAAGTTCAAAGTCGCCACGCACTGCGATCAAATTTGTTGCTCCCCTGCGCCTTTTCGGCTCACTTGACACTCGAAAAGAAATCCGATAACGCGAACCAGACGACGGATGCGTGGCCGTACCCGAAATTCAAAATTCGAAATTCGAAATTCACAATTCAAAATTCGAAATTGCCAATTGGAAGTTTCGCACGCTGCTAAGAAATGACTCGAATTGACGGCCAACGGATAACGGTCAACGGTTAGCGGTTAACGGTTATCAACTCGATAATCGACCTCAGTCTAGACACTGTTAGCTGCTCAACCGAACTAAAATACCGATTACCGTTCGACGGCGATGCTGACGCCGAATCAGCCAATCGCCAATCTGATTGAGAGACCGCCAAGCGCCTGTGCAGTGCTTCTCTACAGAGCTGTTAGTGCTCTGTTAATCAACAGCAGTATTAAGGTTCGCATGTTAGTAATTATTACGTTGGTGCCGAGGTATGTTAATAAACTATTCGACAATTTGAGAAATGAGAATTTCGACAACAAAATGTTTTCTTTTATTCCAATTCGATTTCTGGTGAATATATTATTTAATTGGTAAACTATGTAAAAGTTGAGGTTTGCATATGACTGACAACTTCTTGTTACGTTTGTCTGCTAAGAATTATGTTTATTGTGCCTGTCAAAATCTGGGAACATCATTAATTTTAATTTTAATTTTAATTTTAGTGTTCAGAGAAAACAAAACATTAAGCATGAAATTATATAATATTAGAAATATTGTATTATAAATCCTAAAATTCACTGAATTTGCTTAGTTTTTATATCCTGTTTTTTATACCCCATGAAAGGCTGACAGGGTCTAATGTCCATGTGAAAATGTATGTATGTATGTGAAAATGTTCTGTAAAGTATATATTCTTAATCTGTATCACAGTCGCGTCGTCTGTCTGTCTGTCCCTCTATCTGTCTGTCCTTATGTATAAACGCGTCGATCTCAGCGTCTGTAAGTGCAAAAGAATTAAAATTTTAGACATAAGTTTTTCTATTGTATATATAACTTTCCTTTCCTATCCTTTAGCATATCGACTTTATTAAAAAAAACAACGATTATTTAATGCTCTTAATCAGCATCAATACCCAAGGCGATTACGCTCTATAAGTATGTCTGTATGTCCATCTCAGCAGCTGCTAGAGCTAAAGACTTGAAATTTTGTATGTAGATTCCATTATTGCACGCGCATATCGAGTTTGTAATCGATAACACTTTCAGTTAGCGTGTTATCGATAACACGTTTTCTTACTTGCTTAAATTGTAGCGCTGAATTGTGACCCTTTATAAGCTGATCGGAGGAATCACTAATCAATTGTAAACACTTCAAAATAATATTCCTTGCAAATAGATATATTTAAAATGATAAAGTAAAGTAAAAAATAAATAAAATATCAGTTCGTTCACAATCATTTTGTGTGACCAAGTGAAAAGTTTTATGTACAAAAGGAAGTGAATTAAAATTAAAATATTGGAAACAAAAAAAAAATGCCTTACTATAAGTACTTATGGTGAATATCTAAACATGCTTACTCATTTATAGCACAAGGTAATATCTTAAGATCAAAGCTAATGTTACGAATATAAAGTAGTTCGGATTGCTTAACGTAATACTATTCACAAGGTATTCCAATATAAAATCGATGCGACTTCACGCAGGCCCAAAACGATTGGTAGTTCATCCAATTCTTCACTGGTGGGTTGTAAAAGAAGCTTAACTGCAGGAAGGAAGGCTTCTGGCCCCTACTCTTCCGGTGGGTTGTACGGTTTCCGGAGAACGCGTCGAATCATCGACTCGGTGATCCACATAATCAGAGCGACAACCGTCAGAAAATTAATGCTATGGATTGTGGCGCTGTAACCATAGGCGTTAGTGATGACACCTGTAAAGATGAGAGGGGTAACGGATTAAGAGATTGCAACCGTGTGGCCCATTGAAAATATAATAGAACCCACCCAGAAGGGGTCCCATGGCAAAGGAGAAGACCGTGTTGAAGATCAGCTGTAGGCCAGAGGCGGCGGGCAGGCGACGCAGCGGCACGTAGCTGGGTATTATCAGAGGCGAGAATATGGTGCGGAAACCCTTGCCGAATCCGATCAGCAGAAATACCGCAACGATCACTTTGTAGGACGAAGCCATTGTGACAATGACGCGGCCCACAGCAATGCACACAATGCCAAAGGCGAACAGCACCCGATTGTCCAGCTTCACCTTCTCGAGGCAGAGCGGAGCCAGGAAGCGCACCGATATGTCCATGCAGGCCAGCAGCGACATGACCAGCGAGGACTGATCGTCCGTGTAGCCGTAACTCTCGAGGATGAAGGGCGTCAGCACCGAGAAGTTCATCTCGCCAAACATCATGATGCTCATGCCAACGACCAGGTTAACGAAGGTCACGTTGCGCAGCAGGTCCAGGTCGAAGAATTTGGCAACCTTCTGGCGAAAGGTCATTTTGCTCTTGATGATCTCCTCGTCTTCTTCAGCTGCCTGCAGCGCTTGTTCCTGCAGACGCAGTGCCTCGGCGGACTTTTCCAGCAGAGCCTTGTCCTCAGCGCAAGTGCAGCGCTGCAGCTCCTCGCCAGGCTTCGAGTAGACGCTCGTCTTGCTCGCATAGCGTCCGACATCTCCGCGTTCGCGATTGAAATAGTTGGGCTTGGAGAGTCCCATGGAGGACTCCTGTTGACGCTGCAGCTTGTCTGACTCGTTGGCCTCCTCCAGTTTGTCCAGATTGTCGCGGCTGACCTTTACGCCGGATGCTGTGACCGAGGCCTGGCGCAACAGCACGTGCCGGCGCTCGGATGCCAGGGAGACCTTGGACCCAAACCAGCCATCATTGGCACGCGCCAGCATGGGCGTACCCGGATCGGTTATCTCATAGCCAGGATGCTCCGGATCGTCGTCGTTGAAGAGATACTGCGAGGAGAAGAGGCCACGCTTGGCCCGCTTCTGATACTGACAGTATTTGCACTCGTAGTCGTTCCATGGATCGCTGCTCGCCGATAGAAGATTGCCATTGGCCTCGACCAGATCGGCTTGACCCTTCTGCTCGACGGTTTCGGCGTCCGGTTTCTTCTCCGGTTTGCGCACATGCCTCATCACCGGCTGGAGCGTGAGTGCGCAAAGGACCGCATTGAATGCGATCGCAGAGTAGATCAGTATGGTGCCCAGCGAGCCGTAGTAGCTGAGCAGGAATGTGGACACATAGGGAAAGATGATGGGTCCCAGGCCGGTTATGGTCCAGGAGAATCCAGTGGCGCGCCGCCGACTCTGCTTAAAGTATGTGTTGACTGCCAGCGATACCGCTGCCATGGCCATGCCCAAGCCGACGCCATAGATGAGCGAGAGGCACACGATGTACTGCCAGAAGGTGGTGCAGAAGGCCGAGCCGAAGATGCCCAAGAAGCCCAGAATTGTGCCTGCTAGCGCCACTTGTCGGAAGCTGAAACGCCGGAACATGGCGCCATTCACAATGCCTGCAAAACCGTGCAAAACCGTGCCATGAAGAGAGCGCATCTACTCTAGCAGACGGTCCAACTTACCCACCAACGAGGACAAGGTCATCACCACATTCACGATGATCGTTGACTCCTTCGCATCGAATTTCAGCAGTGTCATCCGCGCTTTGTAAATCAGCCCGTACTGCTGCAGCGCCGGAAACATAAAGAACTACGGAACGCAGACGGATTAGTTTGTGTCAGAGGGACGTCTCTTGCAGATCAGTGTGGAACTCACATTATTCAAGCCCGCAGCTATGCAGATGACCCAACCCCAGCCGCCATCCGGTGCCACAAAATCGGGTCCCAAATCGCTTTTGTCCCGACGCTTTGGTTTCTTTGGTTTTGTTGTCTCATTGTAGACTGCCGCGTAGTTCTTCTGGGCCAGCTTAGATTTCTCCATGGTCATTAATGTCTGCAAACAGATGGGATTCAATCGAATTATTTTTACTTTGTAAAATTTGTTTATATGTGGAACCTAGAGCTCGGCTATACTCGCAGCATTATAAATAGTTCTCAATATACATAAGTATGCGATAATAGCAAAAATATCTAAACAGAATTTTAATTTAATAAGCTCAAGTTTGTGGGCTCATAAATTAGTTTTATTAAGAGATAAAAACAATAAATGTTTTTTATTGAATGCGGCTTTATGTATAAATAATGTTACAGCGTATCTCTTTTTCTCTCTAATTGTTGTGTATATTTATAAGGTTTATTTTAGATCGTCCAATCATTATATATAGTCTCCGACTCAACAAGATACCTGCAAATAAATGCACTATATGCCAGTGATCCAGTCCAAACCCAATTTTTTCAACAGGTCTTTCCAATAAATTTATATTTATAAATAAGTCTTCAATAGAGAAACGTGCATCTAAATTTTATTATTTAAAGTAGTGGAAAAATTGTTGTACAGCTAAAGCTGTATCTATTATTTTCATCACGAATGTACATGAAGGGTACTGATTGACGCATTCCAAGGCATAATCTATTTGCTACAAGGAATCACAGCATTCCTTCCATACCAGAGCATAATCTATTAGCTAAAAGGAGACTCAACTCTTATTTCTTTGCTTACATTGTGATCCATGTAAGGCCTTCAAGTCGATTGATCTATTCAAAGTTGTCGCCATTTGAAAGGTGGGTAATTGTGAACTATCAATGCCATTAGACTGCGACTCCTTGCGGCTTGCCGCGGCACACCTCATCATTATTGTTATTGCCTAATGCTAGATAATGCTCTAATTGCTAATTGTCATTGCCGCCGCGACAACGTTGCCAGACCCGCTGGCCACCCCCCGCATGCTTTACTGTACGTATGCTTTACTGTACGTACGAGTAGGGTAGGGACGGGTCTATCTAAGATGTGTGTTTTCTATAATGCGTTGATTTTTTCATATGGGTGCGACGTGACCAAAAACACACCGATCTTTCTAGCGATTTTGTATGCAAAACACGAAAGTCACTTTCGAGGAGTACCAATCGGTGCCCTCCTCCTTCGCCTGGAGCGATCCTATTGAACGAAGCTTGGGAAATCACTTAGCGGGTGTGCCCGGTTCAGAGGGATCAATGCAATGTTATGGAGGTGGCTTAATGGCGAATGGCTGATGGCTGATGGCTGATGGGTGATGGCTGATGGTGGGGACAGACAGGGTGTCCAAGGGAAAGTCGTAAAGCACAGCAGAAACACGGGTACACGAATTGGGGGCAGAGGCGCAGGCAGACTGTCGCCGTCATTGGGTCCTTCATAAAATCCAAGAAGGAAAACAAAATATAGTTTGGTTGTAAAAATAATGAGCAGACTGTAAGGGGGCTTACGACGGCCCCCATCCCATAAGTTCTATTTATGCAGCGATAATTCGGAGACAGGCAACCAACTGGTGCAGCCGGTGCACTTGGCTGCTGGCACTTAGATGTCTTCATTGGAGTAGCAGATAGCGTGTAGTTGCTGTTGTTGTTGTTGTTGTTGCAGTTGTTGTAGTTGTTGTAGCTGGTGCATCCGTCTTGTTTGCCATTGAACTCCATCGAAGCGTGCCATAAATTGACGCCCGCTGTCAGAGATCTTTACAGACAGTGTCAGTGTCAGAGGCGTACTGAATGAAAGCGACTGTCGATGAGCCAGGGGGTGGGACGGAGGGGGCATGGCCGAGATCGAGTCTGAAAAAAGGGGAGCAGCACTTAACAGCCTCACGCACTCATGCCATCGATCATTGCCGTCATGGTCGGACGCAGTCGACTGCGCGATACTCTGTTTGAGATTATATCGAGCATGTTTTCTTTCTATTTGACATACTGTAAAACTATTAAAACAGCTTCGTCCTGCACGCCCTTACTTTTCGTCTATTTTTAGGTGTCTCCTCCTCCAAAATTGTGGAAACTGTACAGTTTTCCCATTTGCAACGCCCCTAAGAGGCGGATAGTATAGCTTATTGGCTTTTCGGTGGAGGAGGTACTGCGAAAGATATGGGTTTATCGATTTCAGACATGACTAAAAAGTGTACCATATCCCATGGTTTATCTTAGGAAAAGTGCCCAGCTATTCATTTGTTCAATTTTGTATGTTCAGTTCTATTGCTGTGGCAGATAAAGCCACATTTGTCCGATCTGTTGCGCCTTTATCGAATAACAAACTAAGGTCATTAATTTAATAAATTCTGTGATTCTAGATCTTAGATTTTAAGGTAAATAGTTTTACCCGATTTGCCGACATTATCATTTTATCAGTAACCAAAAATGGATATTGCATAAAACCAATATACCCTTCTTTCTTTCAATGGGGAACAAAGTATACACGTTTCGCTTAGCCATTCAGCGAGTCAAAATAGTTGGTCTCGAGACTAGACGCCGACGACGACGACGACGACGACGACGACGACGCCGACGACGACGACGACGACGACGCCGACGACGACGACGACGACGACGACGACGACGCCGACGACGACGACGACGACGACGCCGACTCCGACTCCGCAGACTGACCGAAGCGATACCCAGAGAGTCACCAAGCGTCATCAACCTGACCGGTTTCCAGCTGGTTGTGATTTGTCGACGCTTCGATCGCTTCTACTTCATGATTTTACTTTTTGCAAGTCATGCGCCGTGGACAATAATAAGTACGCTATTAGCATGACAAAATGCAAAGGCGTCGTCATCATCATAGCTAATGATTCTCATTCACCATACATCAGATCGTGATTGACACACATATGCACGCATACACACACACACACACACACACACACACACACACACGTATTCACGATGAGTTTATTTTTTTTCGACTTCGATTGGAGAGCTACCGAAGAGCCTTACTTATCAGCTATTCGCGAGAATGCTATGATTAACTGTTCTTCAGGGCGTGGCATTCATTCACAAATATCACACATTATGCAAAATCGAGAGAAAATATTGGAGCGGGCGAATTCCTGATTTTAATTAACTGGATACATATTTAATATCGCATGTCAATCAATTCTTCAATTATTGAAATACAAATATTTATTTTAGCACGCTATTTGAAAGTTATTTCTTAACTGGTTTTGGAAACGTTCAGTTTGACTTTTTGATCTTTTACAAGCCAAGTTTGGCATATTATCATTGATTTCACAATTGTGCGTAGTTTGAACATAGAGAGGCAATAGATAAAGCTATTATTAAATACTGTTAAGGCCTAATTAAAATGGAGCTCGATCTACTAATGAAATAATAAGAATTCAATCAATGAATAAGTATTTCACCACAATCTTGATATTTTGAGAATGTCGAATACTAAATACCCTCTAAATTCGAAATTTGTTATTTATGATGAAACGTTCTTTCGAACAACTCGGGCGACTCGTAAATGACAAATACTATAAGTTTCAGGATAATAGTTTCCAAACTAAGAGATTCAGCTGAAGAATATATAGGCTATGAGTTCCATGTTGGTTGAACAAATTTGAATACCCTCAATGCATACAAACTAAATAAATATGCTTATCAACCCAATCTACACAGCATTATCTAATATATTTTATTATATAACATATGGAATAACATTTTAAAACACGAACCACCGAAGATACCGCCGTACTATCGACAGTCCAATGAAGCTTATCGAGGTCTGTCCTGTGGGTAATTAGTCTCTGCTGTTGACTCATTGGTAGATAAAACATAGACATCGATATTGGCATCGGCGAAGGCGGCGCTATTGATTAGGTCGTTGTAACTGCCTCTCTCTCGCTCCCTCTCTCTATCTCTCTCTTGTACCTCTCTTTTTATGGGTGCCTCGCTCTAGAGATGTTTTGTGGCGCTGTTATCAGTTATAGGCGCGGAGCCAGAAGGCAAATAATGAAACACTTGTTCTCAAGTTCACATATTTGTCTACTTAAGGGTCAACACACAACGACAAGATGTAGCCCAGGTGTAGATGTTGATGTATCTCATAGATACATTGATATGGCATCTGAGTGTTCACTTACATCTGTGCGTCTTCTGTCTGGCGCTTGAGGCGGAAGTTGGGGCTACGTTTCGTGTTCCCTTTTTCGCCAGCCAATTGCCAGCTTGTTCGCAATTTAATTGAGATTAATCGAACGGCGCAATTTTTCAATTATACTCGAGAATGCACAGAAAGAAAAACCAGCAGTTAGAGATAGATAGAGAGAGAGAGAGAGAGAATGAGTAGAGAGCCAGCAATGCAACAAATTGGGAGACGATAAGCTAGATCTTACGCTCAATCCATACCATATGTGTATGTATATGAAGTGTGCAACAATTTCGCTCAGTGTAGGCGATGGCATGACAATTCCGCTCATCATTTAATTTCGTTCGCTTTGAATGCAATACAATTAAATTGTGTCAATGAGCGTTAATTGAAGTCCATAGATATGGGTGCGAGTTACACTTTATTATTGATTACATTCTTATGGGTCTTCCGAAGATTTTCCAACAGATATGTCGAAATCGGGCGTACCCATAGATAGGCAGACAATCTCAGTGCTCAAAGTGTACGAAATGAGTGCAATCAAAACATTCGATGAGGTGCCAATAAATTGTTATGAACTTGTTTAAAAAATAAAGCAAACAACGGCTTTCATTTGTTCAAAAGTAGGAATGATAGTTAATAATAAATATAAAACTAGACTTTTATTATATATTATATATTATATATTTATATTATATATTATATATTATATACTATATATTATATATTATATATTATATATTATATATTATATATTATATATTATATATTATATATTATATATTATATATTATATATTATATATTATATATTATATATTATATATTATATATTATATATTATATATTATATATTTTATATTATATATTATATATTATATTATATATTATATATTA
Source organism: Drosophila pseudotalamancana (assembly GCA_037075185.1). Classification (NCBI taxonomy): domain Eukaryota; kingdom Metazoa; phylum Arthropoda; class Insecta; order Diptera; family Drosophilidae; genus Drosophila; species Drosophila pseudotalamancana. The sequence goes on along the minus strand of JBAMCK010000067.1, from coordinate 26,886 downwards.
TATATTATATATTATATATTATATATTATATATTATATATTATATATTATATATTATATATTATATATTATATATTATATATTATATATTATATATTATATATTATATATTATATGTTATATATGAAATGCATTCCAGTTAAGATCAGCAGAAAATTACTGTTTTGCATCAATCTTAACACAAACTGAAACTCAAGTCCAGTTAATATTTATACATATACATTGCATATATGTATGCGTGCAGGCTAAGTACAATATTGGCTGAAGAATTTAAAATCGAATTTAAGCCTTATTCTTTGCGCTCATGGCAACTTTTGCCTTCTTCCGCTTTGCTGGACAAATTCCGTTTTCGATTCTAGGGTATGGAAGTTGACATTGGCAACGGCACGGCACGGCACGGCACGGCTGGCTGTTGAGGATTAAAGATTAGCTGTTCCATCAGTTTAGATGTCACCGAAGCGCATTAAGCATTTCGTGTCATTGATTATGGCAGACGTGTTGTATGCGCTGTTCCCCTGCTTCTTCTTCTTCTTCCTCTTCTTCTTTCTTGCTGTTGTTTCAATTGCTATATTTAGCTGGATTTCGATTATTGTTATTGGGCTGCGTGTTCGGATTGTGCAGTTGCACTACAGTAGAACCGCACACAAAGGTTGTCTGTCCACAGGCGGCTCGGTCTGGTGGCCGCAAAATAATCCCAGCACCCGTCGCATTCTCACATGTGTCGCGCCTCTTTGTCCCGGTTCCGTACCGACCCGGAGTTGGGATTTTGGTTTTAGTTTTGGTTTTGGTTTTGGTTTTGGTTTTCGATTTTCGGTTTTTGGTTTTGGGCTTAATGTGAGTGGCGTGTCGCTTGTTTATGCATTTAATGCGCATTTCAAGTCATTTTCCTAGGCAGAGTTTTCGAATTTGGTTTTTTTTTCGGTGCGGCCAGCAACCAAATAAACTCACGTACTTCAATTTGACTCCGCTAAAGTGTGTGCTGTAAGTGTTTCTGTGAAGGGAATGCGACTGAAATTCAATACGAATTGCACCCAAGTCCACTTGAGGAGCATCCGAACTGGCTAACCCAAACGTTGCCCCATTAGTCGATGCTAATTCCACTTGGGCGAGCTGTCACACATGACAAGCGACCCCAAGCTGACGGCCGAATCCGAAAAGATTCCACAATCCGAATGCGTACAGCCCAGCGGTAATCTATGCCATCTATTTAACAGCAACTATAACGTTCTAAATTTATCGTCTTTGCCTATCTTGAAGTCTAGAACTTATCGATTGGCATGCCCATGGAATGGGATTTCAATCCCAGCAATATTTTGTTTCACTCATCAGATTTTTGTTTTTTTTTTCGCTGTTCGAGTCTTAAAGACTAAGTCTATATCGATGTTTGACTGTATAATCACCATTCGTGTATTGCTCCCTAGCCAAATAATTATCTACACTGGGAGAAAAATGCTACTTCCATCCATCATACGTTCAATGCATTAGATACTTTATCTTGAATCAACGTAAGCGATAGTTTAATATTATTATTAGGAAAAGCGGGGATTAAGCTTTTCGTAATTTATATTCACGGTTGAAACTCAATTATTTATTAGTAAAGGTTAAATTATAACATTTTGTATTAAAAGTAATAGAAGTAATGAACTTTGCGTCATTGAATTTAAAACATTACTTTAGCCCACACAAAAACAATGTTAAAAGAATCAATTTTCATATTTTAAATTAAATCGTAGCACAGATCTTAAATATTTTAAGAATTTCTCTTTGTCTTTTGCTTATTGTTGAACAGGTTTGCAGAATGCAGAATGCAGAATGCAACATCCAGAAAATTGATCGTATTTTTAATCGCACGCCCCACTCGAAATAAATTTCTAGAGGTTTTTTACTGCGCTCGTTAAGGCCCAGGGCGACAATCTTTAATATACGATAAAAAAAAAAAGAAAAGAAAACCAAATATTGGTAATTCGATTTGGTACACAGTTTTTGCTCCGCTCTTGGCAAACTCAATTTGGCCACAGCACACGGGAAGCCCCGTTGGGGCAGCAGCAGTTGAAGGGCGCATGCCCCAGCCTCAATAACTGTGTTTTTGTTGTATTAACACTTGTTGCAGCCGCCTGTTGGTTAACTTACGCGACAGTGTGAGCGTCCGCCTTAGCTTTTTGCTTAATGTGTTGCTCAAATTCAATCACTTGTATTTGTATTTTTTTTATATGCTGATAATAATAATTCGTTGTCTAATAAATACATAAACACAGTCACGCGAACACAGGAAAAAAAAAAAAACACAAAAGTGCAAATTGTACACAGAATATCGCACAAATACAAAAGAAGAACAGGAACACGGCTTCAACAATGTAATGCGAATGTTAATGTTAATGTTAATGGTACTGCTTGCTAATACAAATGTTAGTACAAATGTAAATGAATGTAGCCACACACGCTGCTCCGACTCTGCGGGCCGTTTCGTTGTTAACTGTTACGCGTCCAGCACTCGACTTGCTCGACAGCAGATACTGGTGTCTGCTTTATAGCTGCATACCCTGCACATAAATGTGCTGCTGCTCGTTGGGTATGTTCTGTTTCATGGGTGCGAGTGTGACAGTCAGTGAAAAGCATCGATCATGTAAAAGTGTTAATATGAAGATCAGTTTTTATAGCCAAGAATATTAAAAGATAGTTTTAAATACTATGATAAATTGATATTAATAAAGTCCAATAATTAATAATTAAAAAATTCATTAAAGTATTTACTATAGTAGAAACAATGCAATCAAGGATAGTAAATAATATATTTGGTATTTTTTAATACACTTTTACGCTAGCTCAATATATATGAACTTTTTGTACAGGGTATTTATGATATCGAGCTGCATATTCTGATTAACTAAAGCCAAGCACACACAGTCACTCTCACATACACACACACACACACACAAATGCTGTATGGAGCAGAGGAGAGAGCAATGCAATTGGCGCGTTAACAGTTAACCAAAAGCGTGGGCTGCCGGCTGACAAACCGGGCTTAGTGGAGAGCAACACGGCCATGCACTTGACCACCATCCCCCTTCAGTCCGCACTTGCTTAGAGGCAGCGCAGTAGCAGCGCCGCAGCGGCGCAGCAGCAGTGCAACATTGTCACTCTATATGTAGGATTATTATTGCCAATGCGCCGGACGCTTGGCCCGACACAGCGACTGGGCAGAGGCGTTGGCGTTGGCGTCAGCGTCGGCAGCGGCAGCGGCAGCGGCACTTTGATTTTCATGCTTGCCGGCTGCCGAATTCTTTTCCGTTTGAACTTTGACCAGCTGTTGGCAGCAGAGGCCACACACAAAAAGATTCCAAAAAGATACAAATCAGGTAGATTGATGGATAATTAACATTTAAAGATACCTGTGTTTTATGCACACATACATACATACATACATATGTACAATTACACATGTATGCAGATGTTAAATCTATTATCAAGCTGGTTCTTTAATCAATCGCAGCAATGGAGGTCTAAGCTACAAGTGACGCAATTTTAATAGTTTTCCGATGAATAAATAATATAACAGTAGTACGAGTATACCAAAAATCTCTGTCCCACTCCATTGTCAATATTCATTTGGTTCTAGTTCTGAGCGTAGTTTGATTGATGATGTTGACGCTCGCCTCTCGGATAATTGCGCCTCTCTCTCTCTCTCTCTCTCGCTCGCTTTCGATCTTGCTCTCGCTCTCGCTCTTACTCTCACTCTCACTTCCCCTTCATTTTCCCATTCTCACTCATTAGCTAGCGCCATTGCCTCTTAACAGGTGCTTCGGGACGCCAACTTAAGCCAGTTACAAAACAAAATAAAAATGTTAAGAGCAGATAATTACATACACATACACATACATATATTTATATTTGTGGCATATGTGTATGTCCGTATATTTAAAATTTAAATTTGGTTTCTACACGGAAACATTTCGCGATTGCCGCAAAGCTTATATAAAAAGTTAGTTTGCTTGTGCAAACCTACAGCAAAATATTATCATTCAGCATGATAGTTCATAAAAGCATAAGATAATAATTGTAACTCAAAATAAACGAAAAACAATTTAAATGACTTAAATCAACAAATTGTTTTTCGCAACTAACAATTATTTTTGCTTTAATCAACTAACAATTCTTTGATCAGTTTATGGATTTAAAAAAAAAAAAAAGATTGTAGTGTTTCAACAATTGTGTGTAAATAAATATGATTATTATTGACCATGTTTACGCTTTTATTAAACCAGTTGGGCTATTCAAATTAAAATTAAATTCCAGTCGGGAACTTAACTAAAATATAGTCGGGAGTGCGTAATCCTATAGTAAAAAAAAACAATCTTATCTGTATTTGAATAATTTATGTGACGCTATTTTATGCCTTAATCTACATAAACATGTTAATAATTTCATTCATTTCTATGCTAACTTACATAAACTCTCCTCAAACAATGATCTGGGTGGGTAGTCTATATAGTCTTGAAAGCCTTCAAGTTCAATAACCAATTGCATTACCTACCGCAGACCTTGTCAAGCATTGGAAGCTTGAACGGGTTGCGAATCGTAATTAAATTAATTATAGTGTTTGTAACCGGAACAAATTATTTATGAGAATTCGAGTTAGAGGAGAGTAATAGAGATCCGGATTTTCGTTCGTGTAAATGATTACAAATATATGTTAGGTCTTTGAGACATATCTCTCAGTCGAGTATACCCGAAAAGCGCTTTCTTACAAATATTTGTGCGCTGTTCGATTGTGTCGCTGTTTCAGTTTTCGATTATGTTATTTGTTTCAGTTAAAACTACACAATCACATTCTTTATAGTATATACGTCGATAATGGCTATTTCTGTTTCTTTCGAAGCACTTCAACTAAATTATTCGCACATATATATGTGTACATGTGTGTGTGTGTGTGTGTGTGTGTGTGTGTTCATTTGATAGCGGGAATCAATTTCAATTCATAGTGAAATGCCTATCAATTGAAGCCTTAACCGTCTCTATAAAAACGACATCCACAATAGCTATCACCGAATCTATATGCGCTATAGCAATCCTGACTACTTCTGAATGACTGTTAACTGGCCATTAAGATATACATATGTATACCTTATAAATACTACTAAGGTTCACATTAACTTTGCACTATGTAACCTTGCCACTCGTATAAACTATATATCTAAGTACAATCCACTTGGGAAATAATATAAGGCGCTTTTATTAATAACTGATGTAAGATACATTCGTATCTAGGCTTAGTTCGAAATTCGCGATCCTCAATTTGCATTTGAATGCGTTAATGCTTTTATGCAAATTCTTAATTAAGCTGCCACACCTTGCGGCACGGACCCGTCGCTGGGCATCGGGATGCACATTATTGCGGTTAGTTTATTGACCGAGTTCGGGCAGCAACTGTCAACCGGCATCGGGCAACCGGCAACCGGCAACCGGCATCGGGCAACCGGCATCGGGCAACTGGCAAATTGCAACTGAAAACCGGTTAAAGAGCCAAAGCAGAGATCAGCGACCCAACTGGACAGCAAAGCTTTTCATTCAATCAGCCAAATTTCAGAAGATAAAGGGCGGCTGCTTCGATTCGCTTCGGTTCCACTGGGGTTCACACATACAAAAGCTATTTCACAACATTGTCAGTAACTCGCCCGTTCCGTTCCGTTCCGTTCCGCTCCACCCCGTCCCGTTTCGTTTCGTTTCGTCCAGTTCCGTTCCTCCCCGGCCTGCTATCCAATTACCGGCAATTGCATGACACATCGCTCGATGATGAGCCGCCGGCATGACTTGGCAAAAGGAAAAAGCAACTCAAGCCGAAGATTAGATATGCTTGTATTCTGTGCCATATAGATGGTATCATTTTGAACGATTTATAATCACTATTTTAGCTAAAAATCGCTCAATTTTAATCAATAAGAAGAAGATACTTATTTATTATGATAATCTATTATAGATCTAAAATAATAGATTACTATAATAAATAAATATATTCTTTTTATTTACAACTATAGATTATAATATATTTTAATCTATTATTATATGCTTGCATACGGTAGAGAGTATACAGGGTAACATTTTGATCGATTTATAATCACTATTTAAGCAATTTTCTGCTCAATTTCTATTATTTATTATAATTAACTAACTAACCATAATTGCCTTTAATTATGTTAATGAATTTACAATCAAATTGTCAGCTATCTATCTATCTATATATACAAAATTCACCTAATCTTCTCTTGATATTTACCTGTATTTCGAAAACTTTTTCAGCCGACAACCTTTTCGATTTCACAACCTGGTCGAATACTCTCGAAACACGTTACTTTATCATATTTTATTTTATCATACTGAGTGTCGGAACAACCCTGCGAATTGTAGAGTGCAGATTCAATTGAAATGCCTCTTAATAAATCAATTGTTAATTGATTGACGCACGCGTCAATTTTGATGTGTAGCTATAAATATGAAATAAATTAAATCGCGTTTTATCAATTGTACAGCTTACGCATATTATTAACAGTTACTATAATTATTACAAATAATTTGCTATATTCAATTATTTACAAAATGTACAATGCACATTAAATATATTACGAAAAAAAAAAAAAAAAAAAAAACAATAAAAGACAACAATCAGAAACTTGACTAAACTAAACGTTATGTGGGGATGGGTGGAGGAACTTGGATGTGAGGCAGGTGATGCTGATGGTGATGGTGATGGTGGCAGGCATGGATGCGTCCAGGTCGTGGCCCACCTGGCTGAGGCTCACTAAAAGTCGAAATCGGCATCGACGACCGGCGACGATTTACGACGGTAAGCTCGAATCCAGTCCTCGATGTACCACAGAGCAATAGCCGTCACGCAGAGCACATTGAAACAGTTAAGGAGGATTGGGGTGCTTTTTATTAGACCTGCGATGCAATGGATGGATGTGGGATTGGATATCGGGCTGATTAGTAAACACAACAGAGCGTGCAAAATCTCACAGCAACTACTCACCGATAAGGGGACCGCATATCATCGAAAATAAGGCCGACATCAGCAGCTGCAGTCCGGCGGCGGCGGGCAGACGCTTCAGCGGCACATAGCTGGGTATGATCAACGACCAGAAGACGGTGCGGAAGGCCTTGTTGAGGCCCAGCCAAAGAAATATGGCTATCATCACGTAGAAGTTGGTGGTCATCGAGAGCAGGATGCGGCCCAGGCACATGCCCAGGATGCCGACGACGAAGAAGGTGCGATTGCTGCAGTTGAACTTGGCGGTGATGAGCGGGATGAGGAAGCGGATGATCAGGTCGAATAAGCCCAGCAGTGACATGGCGAACGCTATCTGGTCTTGGTCAAAGCCCAGACTTCCGAGTATAATGGGCGTCAGTATGGCGAAATTGATTTCCACAAAGTTGATCAATGTGATGCCCAGAGCCAGATTCACGTAGGTGATGTCGCGCAGCAGATCCAGATCGAAGAAAATGACAACTTTCTGGAAAAATGAAAGATTCTTGCGGCGTTCCTGCTCCTGCTCCTCCTCCAGCTGCTGCTGCTCCTTGGCCGTCAGCGTCGGCTGTGGCTTCAGCGGCTGCGATTGCTCCCGATTGTCGTATTTATAGTCGGATTCGTCGTGATCGTGCGGCTCCTCCTTGATGCTGTGGCTCACAGAGAAGCTGCGCTGTTGCCTGCCGGCAGAGTCGCGACTGCTGAGGCGCCGCAGCTCCATGTGCCCATTCTCGCCCTGTTGCTTGTCCCAGGTGTTGACCCGCGATCTCGTCCCGCTGCTATTAAGCGAGACCCGTGAGCCGAACCAACCGTCGTTGGCGCGCGGCAGTACCGGCGTTTCGGGCTCCACCACATGCTTGATAATGTCATCGTCCTCGTCCTCCACGGCAGCCTGCGACTTCTCTGCCTGCAACGCCTCCGCGTCCTTATCGCGCTTCACCACATGCCACTTGACCGGCTGATAAATCAGCGAGCAGGCGATCGTGTGCAGCGAGGCACCTGCGAACAGCATGGTGGTGCTCACCACTCCCCAATTCTTCACCAGGTAGGTGGCGCAATAGGGACACACGATGGGTCCCAGGCCGGCGACGCCGAACTGATAAGCCGTCGCCGTTCGCCGCTTCACCTTGAAGTATGTGTTGACCGCCAACGAGGACGCGGACACTGTCAGCCCACGACCAAAGCCATAGATTATCGAGAAGCTCAGCAAGTACACTGGGAACGAGTTGGCGAACACCATCAAGAAGAGACCCACAAAGGTCAGCACAGAACCCACCAGAGCCACGACTCGGTACGTGTACCGCCGGAATAACGAACCGTTCAGCAGACCTGCGGACAGCAAGAGAAATGCACATTAGATACGCATAACAGACATGGAAGTGCCTGGTAGGGTCCATTAGTTATAGGAGGCAGGCTAATCGTCCACTTCTTTTCCAGGTGAGAACTGTATACCTGTTCGACTCTAGTGGGCAAGTTTAGATGTGCATTAACATAATAAAGCCCTTCCTTTTCCTAGACATAGAACTGCCTGGTAGGGTCCATTAGTTATAGGAGGCAGATCCCCATAGCGAGATCCTCTAACTAGTCGTCAACTTCTTTTCCAGGTGAGAACTGTATACCTGTTCGACTCTAGTAGGCAAGCTTAGATATGCATTAACATAATAAAGTCCTTCCTTTTCCTAGACATGGAAGTGCCTGGTAGGGTCCATTAGTTATAGGAGGCAGAACCCGATTGCGATCAACTATTCAACATACGTCTAATCGTCAACTTTTTTCAGGTGAGAACTGTATACCTGTTCGACTCTAGTAGGCAAGCTTAGATATGCATTAACATAATAAAGTCCTTCCTTTTCCTAGACATGGAAGTGCCTGGTAGGGTCCATTAGTTATAGGTGGCAGAACCCGATTGCGATCAACTATTCAACAACTATTCGACTCTAGTAGGCAAGCTTAGATGTGCATTAACATAATAAAGTCCTTCCTTTTCCTACTGGATGCAGCGCATAGTTATTGGAGTTGGATAACGGTACTCGAAGCCCTTCTACTAATTTGGTTGCCCTTTGGGGCCCATCGAGACAGTCTTGGACTCACCTGTGAAGGCGGAGACGGCAATCTGTGTGTTGATAACGGTAGTTAACTCCGTTTTGCTGATGCCAATGTCCAGAAAGTGTTGCTGGAAGATGATGCCGAACTGTTGCGCCAGTGCGAAGGTGACCAGCTAGAGAAGTAAGATTCGCGTAAGATTCGGCGGAGAATGCGATCCGATCGGATGCAGTGGCTACTCACAATGTTGACACCGCTGGCGATGGCCACCAACCAGCCCCAGCCGCCATCGGGCGCCACAAAATCACTGCCCAAGTCCGCCTTGTCCCGCCTCTTCTTCTTCACGGGATGTGCTGCAGCTTTCTCCTTGGGTGGCTGCTTGTCATACTGTGCCAGCCGCGACTTTTCGTCCAGCCGCTTCTCCACTTTTATTGCTGGCACACTGTTGCTTCTGTAGTTGTAATTGTTGTTGTTGTTGTTGTTGCCACTGGGCGGGCTGGCGCTGCCCTTTTTGAAATCAGTCATCGTTAAAGGCTGGCTTATTGCTCCATCACTGGGTGGTCACTGATATAAAGCTGGTTACCAGTCTGCAAAAATTGAACAGGCCCAGATTGATTAGAGGCATCTTTCATCTTTGTGTCTGCCCCAATGGGTTTCAGCTGCAGCATCTAGAGGCAACCCCAGCACTTGGACGCCTCAACGTCCGGCATGAGAGTCGATGCTCCCACAGATCATAGACGAAGGCCATAGGTCAAGCTTTCGTCTGATACACAAGCGCTGGACCCGGTCCAAATCGCAAGCTCACAAACCTGCAAGTCACAGTGACTGTCTGGATTACAGATTGGAACTTGGAACGGAACTTGAACCAGGCGGAACCCGCAAAAACTGACAACCCGGACACGCTTAAAGATGTCTACATTGAACTTCCCCCCTACAAGTAAGTGGGTGGAACAAGCCGCAGCATATTGAACATCATCACATTCTTGGACCGCACAGCAATGGGCTTTAAAGGGCGTTACCTAAGAGCAAGCCAGAAGAGCGAACAGGGAACACTCCAAACGAGTCCGATAAGATGATAAAAAACATTGATGTTATTAATTAAAAGCTTTCTTCGGGATTGGTACGTAAACGTTAATGTTCGCCGAATGGAAAATATACTCAGATAAGATTAGATGTCATACAATAGTATCGCTCAAAGTAGCATTGCGGACATGGCTATTATTGTAGCACATATTTGAAACAGAGATGTTTGCTCAACCCATTTTGTGAACAGACGCGTTAATTAATCGCTCTACACAAATTCCAAATGCTCCATAATGGTCTGAACTGTGCCGTTTGTCGGCCTTATGTTATGCATATGAATGTGGTTTGACCAACGAACCGTCACAACAGCAACCACAATCGGGAGTTATCGAAACTATCGGAATTATCAGTATCAGGGCCAGCGAACGACCTGAACTCAACCCAGTCACCGATCAAACTGACCACAAATTATTTTTCGGTTCTTCTTTTCACTTAATAAAGTTCCTTCCTCAAATAATTTTCGGACATTATTGATTGCTTCTGTCGTCGTCGTTGTTGTTATTGTTGTTGTTGTTGTTATTGTTGTTATTGTTGCCGCTATCGCTGGGCTATAGACGACAGACCGAGAACTTGTACAGAGTTTAGATTCCTGAGACCCTCATATCGGGCCATATACCCGTTTAATGCTGCTCGATACTAATAAATGCCAATGGGTGCGATATCGTGTTAAAGATATCTTCGGCTTTTACAGGGAGTTGTATAAGAAAAAAGAACCGACAACGTCCAACATTCAATTTGGCACCTGGCGACAAGGTAAACCACTTCGACAGAGCGCCTCTCTACCCCACCTCCTCGACGGATGAAGGAATGACGATTCACAGTTCCTACTAAACACGATTAGCGGCAGCTGAAACTTGGAACTTCAGGAAGTTTCCGGTGGATATCGCAGTGGGAGCTGTTGACTGCTTTAGAGCAACAGCTGAACTGCCAGAGAGTCTCAAGTGTGGCATTATCCAGAAGATAAGTCGAACTAAATGGCCCGACTTTTCAAATTGGCAAGCCGAGAAATTACAACCGAGAACGGCGAACCGAGAACGGCGAACGGCGAACCGAGAAGCGAGAACCGAGAACGGAGAACCGAGCTTTGAACCGAGTGCGAATAATCATAAATATAATAATACTGAATCATTGTGCAGTATGGAAGGTCGCAAATATCAACTTGTTCACTGTCGCAGTAATTATTAGTTTGCTACTCAAACAACGCTTTTAAATAATATCAGTAGCTTTGAATGGCTCACAGACAGCGCTAAAAGTGATCAGCAGGGAACAAAAAGTGGATGTAGTTAGAATTAAGTTTGTTAGTTTATTTGTGCATTCAGGTACTCAAGTTATTAAACAAATATGTATGTTTGTGTATTCTACCGACCCTTATTGAGGAATTCTTTATAAAATGTTGAGTTTTGTTAATGATGTCAGCTCTCCAAACACTGAAGTCGTATTTAAATTATGATCGAGCCGCACACGGATGGTTCACGAATACAATTTTATATACTGTTCCGATTATGCTTGTATATAAGTATATATATGTATGCATATACTGTTGTATGACAATATCAACAGAACTCAAATAAACAACTGAATGCAAAATTGTACTAATGTTTTATAATTACGATTACGATTACGATTACGATTACGATTCTGATTGCAATTACATATACCGTGACGTAATGTGCAGAATAAGGAAAACCTTACCAAAGTAATCAATCAATGAGCATGTGGGAACGAATACGAACGGGAGCCACTGTAGTGACAGGCGCACTCGGACTGAAGGCTATCAGAGCGATAGTTGTCCATATGCATATGACATAGATACAAGGCCCTAATGATATAGATGACTGAACCATTCAATCATTTCCTTATACCCTACATCGCAATTCCCACTCGGAAACAGACCGAAGAGAGAATATTTTGATCGGCGATTTCAAATCAGCTGCTTGACGCTCACTGTAAATCGCTTTTGTTGTCGGCACAAGTAAAGCATCCGCATATAGACAAATATATATATGTATATGCCTATATACCTAAAAATATTTACTTATATACCAAATGGGAATCGGTGAGCGTCGGAGACGTTCGAAAGTTCATGTTCAACGGCAACATCGAAATACGGGAGACCTTTTTATGATTCTAAGCAGTTGGCAAACAGAAACTTTATAGCAACTAAGCCAAGAGTAAACATTAGTACAATTAGAGCCCAACCGCATTCACAATAACCTTTCTAGCCAGTTAAAATCTTATTTGCACAATAAAAACACGAGACGAGTGAATTATGTTAATAAAATGCGAGAGATGGGCGATTGCCTACTGTGAGCCACTGTAAATTGGCTTTCACGTAATCAACGGGCAGTCGGTCGAAACAGCGGACGGGGGGTGGGAGGTGGGGGGGCAACAAGGTGTTAAGCCGCGTGCGCGCAGACGCAATGAGCCGGGCCAAAGCTTTTGACGACTTTGATTGATGGCTATTAACTGATCGGACCGAATGACACCTGAGGTCTGCACTGATAATACCCATATAATGGGCACGGTGTCCCGTTACACATGATTCACAGAATGATAAGTAAATGTATCGTATCTGGGACAGGATACAAACAGGCACGTGATCTTCTTTGGCCGTGGCAGCTGGCCAACTGTATAACAATCAATTGATGCTAAGCTCTTTTTACCAAATATTTTTGTTAACACACACACGCACTTACACACGCACACACACACACTGTTGGCCGGCATACGTTTAACGCTTGTTGTTTTTGTTTTTATTACTGCGTCTTGTTTTGAACAAAAAAATAAAATAAATTATAAGGCACTAACAAAAAACGGACGACAACTTTTCCGCAACGTTCTCCAGCGCGAACTGAACCGAAAAAATTTGTAAATTATAGTATTAACAGTCGCAAGCAACCACAAATACAAAAACATTCGCGCTCAAATCCACACATAAATACCTCCTCTTCTCTCTTTCTCTCTCACTCACTCACTCACTCACTCACTCTCTCTCCCTTTCGTGTCCCCCCGCGCCTATGTGTGCGTGTGCCTGTGCGTGTGCCTGTGCGTGTGTATTTCACATGTGGAGCACCGTTTTCAACATACATTCGCTTGTCCGAGTGTGCGTGTTGTTTTGGTCTTCATTCGTTTTCGTTTTCGATATTTTGTCTTCGCTTTTTGGGCTCGACTGTTTCAAAATAAAATATATAAATCAAGGCACAAAATTTCGATACCGCAACATCGAGATTTAATTGCCCTAACAATGCAATTAATAACACTTTAATACTATTTTCTAATTTATCTATCAGATCGATTTTATGTAACAACATTCTCACAGCCATCCAATATTTAAATAGATTCAAAGTTTGAGCATATCTGCCTATCGCATCATATGTATCATGTATCATAAATATACATATGCATACATATATATCTTATGGATTCGAAAATGTCGAGTCTAGTGGCAAAGTTAGAATTCCCTCTTGCAAGAGTATAAATTTAACAAAAATGTGAATATATACTTATATACTCTGATAAGAAGTTTTGCTAATGTGGTTGGCTCGATTATCAGTACACACACACACATATATATATACACGCTTGTGCACACAATAATATAACCATGTGCCACAATAAATACATATGTATGCAAGTTTGTACTTACTACACTTACAACACTAAATACATATTCATAAACACATTACGATAGGCCGACCGATTATAATTTGATTTGGCCATCGACAACAGTGTCAAGTAATCACCGAAAAGCAGAAAGCAAACAAAAGTCGAAAAGCAATCAAGTATGACCCAATATTCAAATAGAGAGCAAAAGATAGAGCAAAAGTCAAAATTTTCTTGTCTGAAAAATATCAACAACTTTATAAATATATTTACACCAATTATATCAAATAGATTTTGCTTGGTAACATTCCATTGCAAATGCTTCTCGTACCACTGTGCACTTCTTGTAGTCTCTGGCAATGAGCCGAAAATTTGCCCATCGACGGTTACCAGTGCCAAGAGTGTTGCCTTTAGCCAAATTGAATATCAGATGTGTATGTTAGATCTTTCGACCCGATTTTCGGTATTATAATACCGATTGGTGGATTTCCAATGTAGAAATAATTCAATTTCATTAGTCGAAATCAATTTTCAGTGCCAATTAGAATGACCAGGCAGAAGTATAGATCCAAATTGGCAGACGTGTATACTTTGATTTATGAAATTGCAAATGGGGTTAAGGTCTCGGACCATATTGAGTGAAGGATAATTATAGCGCCGTCTCGCTGACAGCCTTATCTTCTCTTGACAGCTATTGAGCCGTTATCACTTCTGTATTTACGTTGTTTCGATTGTCATCAATATGTGAACTAAATACTCTCTTCTTCTTCTTCTTCTTCTTCTCCTTCTTCTTTCCATAGCCTCTCCAGATGGCCTTAACAGTTGGTTGAATCGTAATTAGGCGGTACCTTCAGTGGATACCAAAAAAACATTCCATTAGGTAAAGACCTTTGCACATATCGTTCATAAAATGCTTTGCATTTTACAGTTCTTATTGATAAGCCGAATTCGTATAAATTCTATTTCGTCTATTCGTCGCATATTCGTCTTTTGGGCCGCAGTGCAAAGAGCAAAGTGGGTGTGTCTTCCAAATATAGAATACCAATAAAGACCTGCCTCCAAAAACCAGTGATAACCGCAGTGAAAGTTCGCTTGCTCAACAAACAACTATAGAACAAAAACTTGTATATAGACTTAAGCATATACGAGTGTAGCAAGCAAATATCAGACTGAGCATATCTGGGACCTTCGTTCCCCTGTTAAGAGAGTGTAAATACCCAGCGAATAGATGAGTTCATCATAGTTGAGGCCCCCATTTCCGTCATGTGAAACAGCTGTTTTCTGATACCTACAAATCATTCGATTGACTTTAAGGCAGCTCAAAGTCCAGGCAACTGAATACCACCTTGACTCAGCTACACGTTTGTGATAAGCTGATAGCACAGCGATAAAATGAAAGACACATTTACAAAGGTAACGCCGCCTGAAATTCGTTGTACCTTGAAAGAGGATAACCTGTACTAATAAAATATCAAATTTTCCAAATCCAACCAAGTAAACGGAAATATCAAAATTAAAATAAGCTGCAAAACAAGAAAGAAAACTCTAGTCGAGGTTGCTCGACTAAGAGATACCCTGAAACCGAACACCCATGCCGCTAGCGACTATTTTTTTTAATTTTTTTTCATTCCTCTAGCTGAATATATATACAGTAAGCTTGATACCTTTATTCAATTAATATATACGAGAATGCTCAAAAAACTAAAACGTATTATCGATAACAAGCAAACAAAAAAGAGTTATCGGCTATCGAAAAACAATAGGTGAATCTGCATACAAAATTTCAAGTCTTTAGCTCTTGTAAAAGGATTAAATCGACTCGGCTGTCGATGCCGATCAAGAATATATATACATTTTGGGGTTTGCCACGCCTGCTTCTGCCTGTTTCACAAAAACATTATACCCTGTTTACCCATTTTTAATGGGTATAATTACCTTCCCCAGGCGGGGTTCGAGCTCCCGACCTTCAGATTGTGAGACTTAAGAAACTTAAGGAATTTGATTGAATTTTGATCAACCTGCTGACATTCCAATTGCAGTACGCCCCATTTGTGGCCTTGTTGCTCTTTCTTCCCCTGCTAGTGTCGTCTGAAAGAAATTGGATCTTATTTCATCAAGTTCTGATTGAAGCGTGCTTATCCCTTCTCTTAGAGCGCTTCATTATGCGGTTTTCTATCCCTTTTGAACCTGAAATAAATTGATTCGTAAGGGGCAGGTGAGGAACTTAGTGCTTCTCTTCCAGCTAGAAAGCTTGGGAGCTGCGAAAACTTAAAATACTTTCGCCTCGACTCCAAGGTTGTATCAACATGCGGATTGCATAATTGATCCAATGGGATCCAATATGGACTTTCTGTTACAAGAGATCCTTGAAGGATTTTCCATTGAAAGCAGTGTTTATTTTTTCATTCGGGATTTTGAAATATTTTTAAGGCCTATTTTGGGGCGTACCCATTATAATATTAAACATTTACTTTGATCTAGGAGATAATCATTCCTCGAGGCCTCACTCAGTTCCATATAAAGCAGGTGGCAGCTAGATATAAACCAAAAATTTTAAAGGATGTCGAGGACCAGCATCACGTTATCCCATACTGAAAATTCACGATCTGAAGACCGATTGTAGAATTTTTTATTTTTTATTTATTATGGGACAATTTATTTATCGTACACATTAATTTATATTACAAAGGTAGAGCGGATCCTTGTGGTTCGTTATAAACGATGCATTAAAAAAAGAATATTTTGACATTTATATTTTTTGTTTGTTTTAATTTATTGTTAGATGAAATATTAACAGATTGGTTTTCTATTACCTTTAAGGCAACGTAATCTAATCAGATTTTGTTTCCTTACAGCCTATTAAAGATAATAATTATGTTTATTACTTAGAATGTCGATGGGATGTAATTAACACAGGTAAGTTTCTAGGCTAATCTGTTATCACATATAAACTCAATCCACGAGGTCTTGGGATGACGGGCTTCTTTCTTAGTCCGATTCTGTTTTGCGACTTATCAGTTTTATTGATTTCCATGCCTAAACGTCGAGCCGGGCTGCTTGTGTGTGAGAATCCAATTTATATTTGTGTATATTAATCAAAAATGTGTCAGTGCAAAAATGTTGCTAAGTAAAAATGTTGCCAGCAACACAGCAAAAACTGTTGCCTACTTTGAGGCGGGCGTATAAAATATAATACAGTACCAAATCTCACTCGATTTCGTATGTGCTCCAGTTGCTGCGCTCTTAAAAACTAAGTGAGTTGCAAGTCGTATTCTACTTGTGATCAAGGGAATAAATATCATTATCTGGTTCGGAAAAAAATTAGTTTTCTTACTCTCAATTGCTCTCTTGAACATAACTTAACTAAACTCTTAATATAATTTAAATATAACACATTTTTAACTATTATTCCCTTTTAGAGAAAACTATTTACCAAAGCTTAGAAGTACATACTCTTATGCTAAATTAATTAAATAAAAAGTTTTATGGTAAAATTAAATAGTTATAAGATCATAAAACAATACTATTTAAATAAAATATAAACAGTATAATCGATGCAATTTCATTCCTCCCACTCTCTAGTCCTCTACATGCAAGGAGTACAAAGTATTTAAAACTCTCCTTGCATACAAAGTGCAAGAGCAAGGTGAACGTTTTTTTCATCTCCTTAATAGATGATTTTTGCATATACCTTTTATTCGAGAATTACCCGGATCCTCACATTTGATGGATGGCTGGATCTGAAGCCCCGTGTTTTAAAATGTGGATTATTGCGTTCTCTCGTTTTGGTCCTCTGAACTCAACGAGTATATAAAATTCACTGGTCGAGTTCAAAGTGCCAGTGCAAGCCGAAAGCATTAAACAGTAATTGATTCTGATCCGGAAAGTAGAAGATGTGATTGCGTTCCTTTCACTCAAGTCCTTTACATGCAAGGAGTCCAAAGTATTAAAAACTCTCCTTACATACAAAGTGCAAGAGGAAGGTGAACTATTCTTTTATTCTAAATACTCTCTTACAATTCTCCTCGACCATCGGCCAATTTATAATGTAGATGAGTGCGTTCTCTTGTCTTGATCCTCAAAATTCAACAAGCGTATAAGAATCACTTGTTAAATTCAAAGTGCCAGTGCAAGCTGAAAGCTTCCGGTACTGTCCTTGATAAGGATGTGCATCCAGTTAACAGTTATAGACCTTCCTTGGCTGGCAAGCCTCACTTATATTTTATATATAAGATTAAAACGTGGCATCGATAACAAGCAAATGAAGAGAGATCGATTTTTTAAACAAACTCGATATGCGTGTGCTATAGGAGAACCAACATAAAAAATGTTAAGTCTTTATTGCTCTAATAGCTAATGAGATCGGCAAGTTGTTAATCCAGAGCAATAATATATGTGTGTATTATAGAGTCGCCTACGACTTGTCCTGCATGTCTCATACATTTTCACAAACACATTATACCCTCTATTCGCAAATTAAATAGGTTCGGGGGAATAAAAAAAATTACCTGCCCCGGGTGAGGCTCGAACTCACGACCTTAAGATTATGAGACTTACGCGCTGCCAACTGCGCCACCGAGGCCTTATTGCGTCAAGCAAACATTTTCTGGAACTGAGCAACGATTTATCTAAAAACAAAAAATTTAAGGGATGAGATACAAATTTGTGTTCTGTAAGCGTTCCTTTGCAAAATGAGCAAATATGTTGCCTATTTTACGGCGCAAGCATAAAATATTTCTTTGCTCAGAAATATTCATTAATCTGTTTTAGACAACTGTAACTATGACACCTCTAAATGTATTAATGAAATTAAATAAGATAAGAGCTGCATCTTAATTGTTTTGCTGCTACGTTTAATTCTATTGAACACGAAAATTTCATATTTATACAAAAAAGTAAATGCCCCGGGTGAGGCTCGAACTCACGACCTTAAGATTATGAGACTTACGCGCTGCCAACTGCGCCACCGAGGCCTTGAATGCTTGCATCCTTCCTGCTGATCTAAGCATCATTGCGTGTGTAAGTATTCACACCTCCGATTATTGAATACAGGTACTGATTGATTGACTATCTGCAGACCTGCAGATTTTCCAGTTGTTTTTCCATTCCTCTCGCTTCAGCTCTCTGTATGCAACGAGTTAGCGAAAGAAGAAACTCATTGAATAGAAAGTGCATGTGCAAGTGGAACGCCTTTTGGAAGTGCCCTTTAAGGATTGCCAAAATTTAAAATAATATGCAATTAAGTTTAAAATTTTAGTTAGATAACTAGTAAATCACGTCTCATTTGAAAACCCATTGCATACTTTTAGGCACTACTATTTAAGCAGTATATTTTGAGGTATGATAGCTCGCACTTCCAGGCTTGGCCAATGTTAAAGGTATTATCAAATATCACAGTTAGGTAAAGGTTGATTCCCCGCTTGTTTTGCGTTGACACTTTACAAGCCAAGAGGATATCAAGTCCACTCTTCGTTTGCAAAGCCTCAATACAAATTGAGCGATTTTAATAATGACTCAAAGGCAATATTCATTAATGAAAATTATATAGCATTACTTGTTTATGGTATTAATTGTAGATAAAAAAGATTTGTTTTGGTGCTCAACGATTCAAAATGTCTGGAAATAAAATGTTTGATACTATTTCGTGAATTAATAATCGTTATGCGTATAAAGGTTGAATCGGGCTGTCAAAAACAATGTAATTATACCTCTTACGTCTGTACATCTATATATATAACAAAACAAAAAGCAACAAGAATTTCGAATAATAACAGTTATTTTAATGTTATCTGCCTAATGATTCCTTTATTGCTTCGGTCATCAACGAATTGAACAAATCATTGATTGCTGACTCCGGAACTTGTGACTAGAACTGAGCATCGTTCAAAGAGCACGTGAATATCACGAGAAATTTATAATCAATTTGTATGCGTACATAAGCATGTACATATGTATCACACGATTTAATTAATATTCATCTGTAATAAACACATATATGTTCATATATATATATATATAGTGTATGCATGTGGGCAATGAATGACACTTGATAATGATTATATTCGTATATATATATATATATATATATATATATATATATTCTATATTTAGCTGCAAACCTGTTTAGCTAGCACTATTTTAAAAAAGATGCCATATACTTTTTATATTTGGAATCAGCTGGTAGTTGTTAATAATATGACAAAGGGTTATCAACTGAACATGTACAACTAATACATTGATCTTACTATTTAGTTCTCACTCACTACCAATCTCCCTCTGTCTCTCTTTTCTCTCAGACGCAGTTGCGCTCTTTTTCGCACCTTTACGAAACCGGTTTTAACTTTAGCTCAGCTGGCAAACAGCTGAGTGATGTAGTCAAGACGATAATTATAGAGTGCCAAGTTAATTAGGCACCTGCACCTACACATCATAAAAACACACATACATATGTACATATGTGAATCTGTATGTATGTGAACTATTTCAAATGAATTGCGTCAGGGTGCAGTTGAAGGGCTGTACAACTGTTGTCTTGAAGTCCTTGTCCATCAAAATGTTCATCCACAAGATAAATGGCCGCTAGATTAAACATATTTCGATTCTTACATACATATATGTATACGTATAAAGTATGCAATAAATGTGTGGATGCGTGCTTGTATCTAAAGATTGTTGACCGGACACTTTATGCTCTATGTAGGACAAGCGAGCCCGGAAATATGACCAGCCAACTGTTCCTGTATCCAATGCTAAACAATTTGTCCCCGTTGTTATTGTTGTTGCATTGCTGCTTCAGACAACGGAACGAAAACTACGTCATCAGTCTATCAATCAAATACTCTAACACTCTGTCAGTCTGTCGGTCTGTCAGTCTGTCAGCTGATTTCCTTTTTCGCCCATTGCCGTACAATGCACTTCATGGGGGCAATTTGTCTAAGCATATGGCAATATGGCAGTCATACGCATTCGCTGAAAATCAGCAACAATAACTAAACAATAACAACAACAAAAGAGTCGTCTATCTATAATATTCGAATATGTGGGTATATAGAACAAATCACTGTAACAATCGAACAAAAGTTATGAATACACACACTTAAGCATTTGAATGAAAAATTCTACTTAATAGGGAGCAAAATTAAGTAAGATTTACGCAGGTGTCAGCCAAGATTTGTTGCTTATTTCTGTATACGAATACCTGTGGAGTACCTTCTAAGCTCTGTTCACTTTCTCTTCCGTTGATCTCTCATTCTCTTTACGGGCAGCGCATTGCAAAGTTCGCATAAGCCGAACAGTTTTGAAACACAACAACAAACTTTAAAAATACAGATCGGTTGATTTTCCCACACCGATGACCGAATACTCTCTCCTATATAATAAGCCTGTTGTGGGTCCGGTTCTGGAATACAGTGACAATTTACTAAGAGCTGTAATACGCTTGCATGCCATTGGCTAATAAGATTATGTAAGCATGAATATGTAGACATATGAATGGACAGAGTGTGAAACTTCTCTTTTGCTCTTCTTGGAAGGCAAGTGAACTTTGTAAGTACAAGCTGTTACGAAAACAATTAACCACCCCCGAGTCGTTGCGCCTCTCTCAGAGATTATTTACACACACACACAGAGCCGTTTATATAGTTGGGCTTTTGCGTGTGTGTCAACATATGACGTCACCGGGGAGGAGCAACAAGTAAAAGTAACACATCAGGAAGCAAGTGGAGCAAACAATTGTCCGGCAACATGGACTGCCAAAAGGCCTTTTTGCCTTTTTTTCTCATTATCGATTCTTGATTAAGTCTTTTTTTTTTTTTTTTGCCGGGGAGGGCGGAAGCAGTGGGCGCCAGAACAGCTTGACAGTGTCCGGGCGGGCGGACAACAGCGAGGCCGTACGCATGTATTAACATACATGCATATGTATGTGCTGTTACAATCGTGGACATGTGCTCATGCATGCGTATGCGTATGTCGTGGCAAAACACAGAAAACCACGTAAAATGCTAAAAAAAAAAAAAAACAAATAAAATTCAAAGTGAGAGGCGTGTGCGATTTTCTTTTTCATTTTCAATTTTAAGTTTTCCGTTTTTTTTTTTTTCAATGTTCATTTCCATTTGAGTATCTCAATGTCGACATAGTTGACGGTTTTTTACGTTTTTGTTTGCCAATTTTGTTGGCATATTAATGAAATTTTGCTGCTCTTAGCAATTGATAATTATGTATGAACAATGCACATTAACTAGATATCAAGTATGCGTTAAAAATAAAATATTCCAAATTGAAAAACCAATATTTTCAGTTAAATCTATGTCGAAACAATGACTGCCATTGTTATATTATATATGTACATACATATGTGCATATTCGAATACTCAAGGCAAATATATAATAAGATATATGATATTTTCACTCTGAATAAGAATATCCAAAAATATTTTTGATTTAACAAGAGTGGACAACTGGAATATATTAATTAAAGTATGCTCAAATACAGCAAATAGTTCTTAAATAATTTTGATATCTCCAGTTCATACAAAATCCTTTGAAGCAGGCAATATCTACAACAAAAACTTTTGTGCAGGGCACACACACATACACACACACATACTCAGAAGATCTGCAACTGCAAAGCAAAGCAACAAGTCACAAATCAGTGGGAGCGGGAGCGAGAGAATGACTGTGTTAAATTGAGGGGCAGAGAGAGCGGGAGAGAGAGAGCTGGAGAGAGAGAGAGAGAGAGAGGTGGTCAAATGGGAGCGCGTTTGCGCAACTGAGTCAGTGGCAAAGTGAACAATGTGTGGAACACAAGAAGCAGGCAGCAGAACACATTGCAACAAGAGGCCAGTTACAAATGTTACTCCACCAGCCATGGCCAAGACAAAGAACAAACGTACACTTGCAGCTAAGTGTGCGTACATGCACTCGTACAGGTATATACGTATGCATGTGTATGTGTGTGGGTATTCTATGTGCGCATGAAACTCAACAAAGAAAGAAACGAGGAGCTGCTAACTTAGCAGACGCGTAATTAGCCAGCCAGCAAAAAGTCAGCGTTACTTTTGTTGTATTTGTTGTTGGCTCTATTTTGTTTTGCTTTGCTCTGCTTTGCTTTGCTTTGCTTTGCGCTGCTCTGCTCGGCTCTGCTCTGCTCTGCTCTGCTTTGCTTTGTGCTTTGTTTGGGGTTGCGCTTTTGGCAACTGCAACAGACAAAGTGACCGGAGGAGCAGCCAGGGAATGCTCTCGAGCATTAGAACGCGATCTTGACACACACTGACTCAGCAGCGCAGCTGTCCCCCACTCGTTCTCTCCAATAGAGTCCACTTCGCGCTCTCTCGCTCTCGCTCTCTCAGTCAGTCTGTCTCTCTCGCTTAGGCAGGCTGGCTGGCAGGCAGGCAGGCAGGCAGACAGGCAGGCAGGCAGTCAGTCGGCGACGTCGACGGCCAGTCAGTATCGATTGAACAGTCGCGCGTAACACATCGAACCGATGCGGAGAGCCCGGCTAGGCCCCCACACCCCCGTTTGTAATAAATAGCGTTGCACGAAGCGTCCACGCTAGCAAACGGCAAGAATACGCTGAGAACGACGGAGGCGGCACAACAGCAACGCGAGAGCGGTAAAAATAAAAAAAAAAAAATTAAGAAACAAAAACAGACAGTTAGAACAGCTGGAAAATAAGGCGAATTTTGAAAACGACCGACGGGCCTAAAGGAGAAAATAAATATTACCATTTACCAATTTTTTGTTTGTTGTTCGTCGTTCAAAACTTAAATCGTATAAATTTTGCGTGTTTTTGTTTTTATTTTAATGTTATGTTTTTTTTTTCTTTGTGTGTGTTTATTTTGCCTAAACGTGCTCGGCAATTTAATATTGTATATTTGAAAAGCGTTTTCGTATTCTGTTATGTCGCAATTTAAGTTATGATAAATCATTATACGAATTTCAAATAACGAATGGAAAAAACGTCGCTCGACGCCCAGATAAGAAATTCTGTCCCAACAAACTAAATAACTAAATGGAAGCAAGCTAAACGCGAACAACTTTTTGTATTAGCAACTAATAACAAATACATCAAGCAACAAATGAAACAAAAACTACACATAAAAATAAGTTACATGATCGACTAAAGAGGGGAATGCAAACAACAAGGCAACAGCGAAAAATAAAAAATAAAAATAAATAAAAAAAAAAACAAAAATAAAACAAAAAAACAATGTTACAGATTTGACATCATTAACGAAACAGAACAGAACAGAACAGAACAGAACAGAACAAATACAATAGCCAAGTAAATACAAATAAATTAGCAACTACATTGCAGAGAAGCAAATAAATAACCTTGGCACTATGCTAGAAAACAAAAAGAAACAAAAACAACGAAAGTAAAAATCAAAAACAAGAAAACAAAAAAAAAATAACGTTTAGAACTTTGACAACACATTCTCAAAGCTCCACAAGTTTGTGTGTGTTTTTTTCCGCCCAGTTCTTTTTTTTTTTATTTTTTTGTGCTTGCGTCGGCGACAAAAAATATCAAATACAAAATTTTACCCAAAATATAAATAAAAATAAAAATAAAAACAACACCCAACGCGCTCCATAAAAATACCAACGGGTAAATAAGACATAAGAAAACGAACAACGCAACGCAGCTCGACAAATTCAAATCAAAACAAAACACTCAAAAAGTAAAGCAAACAAAGGAAAAAGCAAAGAAAACGAAAAAGAAAAAAGAAAAAGAAAAAGGAAGGCGCACCGAATATCCATAATTCTAGATACGTCGATGCACTATATAGAGACAGCAGAACATCTGCACACCTGACACCAAACAGCAAAAAATAAGAAAGCAGAACAGAAGGAACAAAAACAACAAACAAGAAATCAGCCAAGCAACTAACAACAGCTACAACTACAACAACAGTAACAGTAACAACAACAGCAACAACAACAGCAACAGCAACAACAACAATAACAATGACAACGAAGCAACCAAGAAAAGTAGCCCCCGATGGCGGCTGGGGTTGGGTTGCTTGCTTTGGCGTCAGTTTGGTCAACGTAAGTTTGATTCCCACTATTTGAATGTTCCATCAAGCGATTATACTAAATTATGCTCTATTTACCTAGAATATAGTGTTGCTTTTTTTTATAGTTAGGATAGGTTAGTTGTGCTTGCCAATTGCCAGCTATTCGCATTCACTTGTTTACGATTAGATTGAGTTTTATGACGATATAATGTAGTGTGACTTCCGTCTCTATATCTGGTAGATATGATGTTAAAACTAAGTTTCCATTAAAGGCTTTTCCAGCAATGAATAATTAAGCAATTCACTTCTTTCTTTGCTTCAAATAAACTGCAAACAAAGAGAGTTTTAAACATTTATTATTAATAATATTACCTTATAAATTGCAAATAAGCTCTGCAGATCTTTCACTTTAAGATCCACTTTTATAACCATGTTTATTGTGCCTTAGCAATATACCCTAGGAGTATTCAATCAATCACTCAAATTTCCATAACTATTTGATGAATTTCTAATTGAAGTAATATGAATGATTGAATGAATCAAAAGTTTTATCAGCGTAAATATGATATATTGTATATGATATATTGCATATATGTCGTTTAAAAATGATTATAAGATGAATTATTATTTTAGAAACAATGACCTGAATACGAAATGTAGATTTATCGAAATTCCTCCATTAATACTTACCTTACAATTATATCTGATTGAAGAGTTGAAGGATGTGGTTGGGTGGTTGAGTGAGTGGGTAATTGTGGACAAATGAGTTCGCTTTTATACAAATGAAATACAAGATTCTTTAAGCTTCGTTTTCGCTATTGACTTTATTAACAAGCACACCTGCTCATTTGTCTTGAGCAGTAGATGCTACCTGACACATTTAACCAGAGCAACGAGATGCAAGCAAATGCGCTTGACACTGTTAAAAAAAAAAAAAAAAAAAAAACGAAAATAAATAAAGAACACTATTAAACAATTCAAAGGAACAAACAAAAATATTGAATACCCTCTAGCTCTACCATTACAAAATATATTTTATAAATTTAAAAAAGAGGCCCTATACCGATTTTTCCGTGAGACTAAGTTATATAAAAGTACACCACGGCAATATTTCATTCATATCTAAAAGCTTGATAAAAATGTCAAGAATACTTGAATACTTGAAACTGAGTTTGCCTACAAGCACGTAGACAGACAAAAAAGAATAAAATCCAATCAAGAATATGGCACTGTAAATGGTAAAATTCTAAAATACCCTTTAAAAGATACAATCAAAATAAATTGCGGCCCTGTGAGCCTCACAGGAAAGACAATGAAGAGCATTGAGCCTGTCGACATCAATATTAAAATCCATGTCTGCTCTACTTATAGACTGACAAAATAGATAACATTAAATACAGGTAAAACTACCCTCAAATGGCATTACAATCCCTGATACTTTTAGAGAGCCATGACTTTTGCATAGCGGATCTTCCAACGGTTTTCAAAATCACGTATACGAAGACCCAGTATACAAAACCCATATTTCTCAGGCTCATGTAATTGGCAACTTGGGGTAGTAATATTATATTATATTTCTATATACTATTTATATATAGAAAGAAGAAAGTGAAGTTAAATGGGAAATCGTTGAAATCTGCATTTAAGATTAGTTTGCTTCATTCTGAATTTCAGACTTGGATAAACAAACAGAGGAAAATAAATGCCATGAGCTTTACCTGATCAGTTATTTTCACACGATTAATAAAAAAAACACGTTGTGTAAAAACTGAAGTGCAAAGTTCACAGAACTCGAACAAATTCAGATGAATTTCATCAATGTTTACAGAATATACATACTAAATAACGAATATTAATAGACCCAACGTTGTAGAGCTTGAGTCTCCAGGGGTTTGCACGGCGGTTCTTTTAACGACTCGTAAAAAAAAACACGTTATAAAGATCAGCAGTGCAAAACCCGCAAGACTGTTCAAAGTAAAACCAACCAAAATTTAACAAGTGGAACTTTATTTGAAGTACCATGCATCTTATCTATGAACATGGACCATATTAGACATACAAATTTGATTGGCTAAAAAAAAACTCTCTGAAACTTAGTCCAATATAGGAATAGAATGGAGCAATA